>OMKZ01040754.1:3389-14151 GCA_900302535.1 Neoniphon sammara | reverse complement strand
ATAAGATGCATACATGAACAAAGTACAAGGGGACAGAGTGAGCGAACAACACACACACACACACACACACACACACACACACACGCATACATCCACACACATATGAATGTCATTAACGGTGGATATAGCTCATGCAGGCACAGATGGCCATGAATTTTCACACAAACCTTTCACACATGCATGCAAACTGCAGCAGCAGTTAAGCAGCCCTGTGCAAAACAAGGGGTTGCTTCTTGACGCTGTTTATCTGTGACAGGCTAATTAAAGTGTCACAACTCATTACAGTAGCCGGGTCTTCACCTTCTCTCAGGATAAACCAGCATATCAATCTCTTATATCCTCCTCTCCCTCCCCCCAAAAATCTGTCCATCTTGTCAGAGCATCATAAAAACTTTTATTCCAGTTTGGCCTTTCTTATCAAGTCTAAAATGGATGGCATACAATTGGGGATGCGACTATACACTGAAATTCAGTATGTCACAATGCAAAAATATGACAATACTGTGTGTATCATGGGGAAGAAACATGTATTATCTACATTATATTTTTATTTAGCTTTATTTAAACTGGTGGAGGTTCAAAATGTCAGTTTTTGGATGTAGAAATCACACTGATGGCAGTGATGGGCAAAAATCAATAACACCATTAAACTTGTTTATACATTTAATATTAAATCTGCAGGCATCCCGATTTTAATTTTGCTAGATGTGACTGGTTCAGTTTGATTTTTGCTCTTTTTTTCTCCTTTAATAGGAGAAAAAAATGTTTGCCCAGCTCAGTTTCACAAGCTCTTCATCAAAATTACATTATTGGCACGTTGTAAAGACGTTTTTAGCAAGCCAGCGCTGAACTATAAGTGTACATTTACCTCACAAAAATGGCAAGAATCGTGTACCAACATGCCAACAAGCTAATGATGTGCTTACTGATCTGCCTGCTTGTTTTCCCCAGTTCTGCTCTTTGCTGATTGCGTTCCTGGTGAAGTTCATCTGGGATCATGACTACGCTCATGTCTGCAGGAACACAGACAGTTATTATCTTACCTCTCTTTATTTATGTCTCCTTGTTTCTCTACTTTCCTGCTTTCCTATATTTCACTCTGTGATAATCCCCCCCTGTGCACACAGAGTCACGGCCAGACACTCTCCCAGCCACTCAGCGCCGCCCGAGGAGGACACTCACTGATAACTCCATGGCAGATTAAGGCCTTAGATTGCGGCGCCACAAACAAGTACCTGATCAAAGCCCCGTGTCACGGATTATCTCCCTCCGAAACAATGTACTGTAAAATCGACCCAGGTAAAGCTGCAGAAATGTCAAGGAAGCTTGGTTCTTTATTGCTTTTCAGCTCAGTTTCAGTGCAAATGTGTGCGAGAGGTAGTTAAGTGTTAGAGAAGCGGCGACAAAGTTAGGAAAACGGAGCTGCAGCAAATGGCACATGAATGTACTGTGTATGCTTCGTGCCTTTTGACGTGTCTTTTGTCTTCCATGCAGTGACTCCTTCTCAGACCCTTTTATTTACTTTTCTTCTTTTCTATTCACATATTTTGTCCTGAACTGTGGATAGTATATTGATAAGTATTCTGTGCTATGCATACTGTAAGACTGAGAAGTATGCTTGTCTTGTCAAGTCAAGATTCAAAGATTAATAATCTGCAGCATTTTCATATATGAATAAACAAATGATTTTATTTTCGTTTCTTACGACCCATCCCTTACACAATCATAAGACACCAAACCACAAATGCACAATACAGTTATTTTTACATGACCATTCTTTCAACAGATATCCCAAGCTTTCTCCAGATACTGTATCTGGCAAATGCTAATAATTCATATTGAAAGAGCCATTTAAGTTTATCTGCATCACTTAGCCAGGTCAGATCAGGATTCTGACATTTGTGAAGTAATTTCAAATGCAAGTTGTAGTAGAGGAGGCAGTAAAACACACATAGGCAGAGACTCTGGGCCCCTGGGCACGGACTCCTGTCCCGGCAGGGCAGGTGCACTGACCTGCAGCCAGCAGCACAATAACTTCCTTCACCTGGGCGGCATGGCTCAGGAGGTAGAGCGGTCGTCTAGTAGGTAGGTTCCTGGTTCGATCCCCGGCTCCTCCAGAGAGCGTGTCAAAGTGTCCTTGAGCAAGACACTGAACCCCTAGCTGCTCCTGATGAGCTGGTTGGCGCCTTGCATGGCAGCCTCCGCCATCAGTGTGTGAATGTGTGTGTGAATGGGTGAATGTGAGGCAGATATTGTAAAGCGCTTTGAGTGGTTGGTAGACTAGAAAAGCGCTATATAAATGCAGTCCATTTATTTATTTACCACCTGGACTTCAACAGGAATTACAGTGCACATACACACAGTTCCATTGGCATATAATAAGTAAGACATTGTTCACTTGCATCTCAACAGGATCTACAGCACAGGAACACTCAAAGCCAACAGCATAGCTAAAAATAAACTGCATATATGGTCAAATAAATAAGAAAAAGCTTCTTATGCTGTTGTTTTGCACTTGCTTTTTCGATTTGTCCTCACTGAGTTGAAGGGCCCATGTTGCACGCAGTACTCAGTCACTCTAAAGTCCTTCAGATAAACTGAGGGGAAAAAACATTTACTTAAAATGTATCGTGGTGGTTTCTTTTTTTGTCACATCTTCACACATCAAAGTGAATGTTTATGCTGTTCCTGCAGTTTTTCAATAGGGCCTTTTGGGCCCTGTTATTGACATGAACGACTAAACCCTTTGACTATGCAACAAGAGATGCAACTTCCCGCAGAGGGTGTGGCTTAGGGGCCCCCTGAGCCCTTGGGCCCCCGGTCATGGGTCCGGTCGGCCCGTTTGGTAATCCACCCATGGAAACAGATTCATTTTCAGTGTTGTTTCACCGTGTTACACCAGTCACAGAGCTGTTCTTCCACTCCCACGGTGACATCTGGTCTCAAGGTGCAGGAGCGATATTCCAGACTCTGCCATAAATAAATAACTGTTTCACCACCCACCACCTGATAAAGCACAGTAGTGATTCAGCCTATATCCAGGTCATAAATCTTTCTGGTTTGCTGCTCTAAACACTGTGTGTCTGGTCGCTCTTTCCTGCTGCACAGGAAGTGATGCGCTTTAGGTTTTCGGTTTGCTTGGAATAAACAGAAGAAGAAGAACTGGGTCGTTAGCATGAGCAGCGATAGCCACCATGGCTAAAAAAAAAAAAAAAAAAAACTCAAACCCCATCAAGAGAAAATACACTACTGCCCACACTGTTTGATTGACAGGTGATCTGGTGCAGAAACACCACAGTGATGGAGACTGAATAAAGCAAACACAGCTTTTGATAATTACCACTTTAAAGAAATTAAAATCTCAGCAGAAGGAAGAGCAGGAACGAGTTAAAAGATATAAAGTATATTTGCACTGAAAAATCACACTGTCTACTTTGTGCATGTAAAGCCACCAGAGGAGATTCAAATTTCTATTAATATGCTACCAGCCTCTTTCTCATTATGTATTTCCCGTCCTTTCAGTGCCTCTGCAAACTGCAACTATTGGAAGAGGGTGGACTGCCCTTGCTCCCTCAAATTAAAAGTAGCCGATGAGTTTTGCTGTGTCCATCCAGAGGAAAATACATTAGTAAGGAAAGTCTCTGCTGGCTTTTTCTCTTTGGAAGTGGGTGTTTCAGGGCTTAATTGATGAATAGCACCCATAACTGAGAGCTGCGTCCTTCAATTGAACTTTAATTCATATGTGCATCAATCATTTCCTCCCTTTTACAACATAATGGATACTCACAGCTCAGATCACTGTGCATTTTGTCCTTGTGACGTGCCTGTGTGTGTGTGTGTGTGTGTGTGTGAGAGAGAGAGAGAGAGAGAGAGAAAACAAGTGGACTTTTGCACTGGAAAGGGTGCTCAAGAGGTAAAATCTGCACACAAAGAGTTTCTCTCTCTCTCTCTCTCTCCCCCCCTCTCTCTCTCTCTTTCTCTCCATTATGCAGTAAACACGGCCTCAGCTGTGCTCCTTGCTTGCTCACCCTACCACTCAAATATTGAACATTTTGTCCTTCAGACAGACGCAGCAACCGAGAAACCAAAGCAATGAGAATGGGAGCTCTGCAAAAATCTGCTGCTGGAAGACAGAGAGAGAGAGATTAAAAGTGTGTGTGTGTGTGTGTGTGTGTGTGTGTGTGTGTGTGTGTGCGCGCGCGCACAGAAAAAGAGCATACAATGAGTGCATTAACTGACAGGTGAGGAGCACGAAGATCCTCAATTCTTAATGTCGGCCAACTCTCTCCCATCTGTTCAGCGCATGCAGCGCCGTCACGAGCAGCACAGCGTGTGACAAGAGAGTCCAAATATTATCAGCCATCATTTGCATCGTGCATTTCAGCCATTTAAAGGAACAAAAATGAAATTATCTCCTCACCGTCATGTCAGTCAAAAGAGCGGTGAAGTTGTTATGTCCACAGAACACACAGTGAGCTAACCACAGTTCCAAAAAGAGCGTAAACAACCATAAATGTATCTTATTATCTATCTTACATAAGCTTACAAAACTGATATAAAATCTCTCCTCTTCATTCAGCAGCAGAAAGCAGCTCAGTACCACTTGGTTTCGAAAAAAAACTGACAGAGCCTTGTTTGTTTCAGGGCCCTTTCTGTAACTTGAAAGGTACTGCTGAAAGCTACTTGAATCCATTTCGACTTGGATTTATGACGTACGAGGGGCACTTGAAGGCATCGGGACTCTTCCACCGAGTCGCCGTGGAAACACTGAGATGCACCGTCCTGATCTAATGACATCCCCCTCGGTGCTGAAACAGGGAAGACACATGCACTTCAAACGAGCTTGCCCATCACTCTGCTGTCAGCTACTGAGCTAATTCATCTACATCACTGAAGACGTACCCCATCAAACTACATCACTCCTCCTACACCTTCACGCTATCAAACCACAGAAACCTCTCCATGCAAAGCCAGCCTGTTCCATCACTGAGCAACATCTACTTGATATAACATATAACATAGACTTGATATTATTATGTGGAGCAGTGGAGGTGCTGCCCTCCTCATCATTACTTGACATGCTAGCTAACATGCTACTTCCCCCTGGCTAACATTCTTAAAAATAACCAACCAGCACAGTGTGCTGCCACACAAGAAAATAGTTCTACCGTTGATTTTTGTTTATTTTTTTAATAACAGTCAACTTTTTTTTGATGCCATTTCACATTGCAAAAATTCTGACACACATCATCAAACCTAAACTTTCTTAATTTATCAACTGGAGTGGATTAAAGCAGTTATTTTTCAGAATGTAAGGGAAGTATAATTCAGTGGCAGGTGGCTAACAGTTAGCATTTGGAGCATCCAGCTAGTTTCTGGTACCTGGTAATGATGAGAGGAAGACGGCACCACCACTGTCCTATATAACAGCTAGGGGGTAAGTGAAAGTTTTTCAAATTGGGTGAACTATCCCTTTAATGAAACGACACAGAAGTTGTTTTATTGTGAAAACTCTAACTCTTCACACGTTAGCTGTGACTTTTCTCACAACTCCCACAATCCTGTTTTCATATAGAAATTAATTGAGGCAACACCAGAATGCATATATGGGTTTTTCAACTCTAAGTTTGCATGGACTGCTGCCATGGTGATGTATCTATATCCCAAAAAAATCCCAAAAGAACTTATCACAAACACTGGGTGAAAACCCGAACCTGATGCAGGTCTGCCATTCATTTCCATAAGGTGCAAAAGTGACAAAGTGCATAGCTGAAAATGTTTAATTGGACGGTGTGACGATGTCTCCAACATGACATCTATCCCGCTCAGCCAAATCGCCGCCCTTTCACTGCACAGACAGACCATCCTTCCATTTCTCTCTGTGGGGGGAAATATTGAAAGCTCGCCCTCTATTCAGTGAAAGGGCTCTTCTTTTTAACCAGTGTAACCTGTTGTGTAGCTGACAGGGGAGAAGGGAACACATTCATCCAAAGCTTCAAGTGCCCTTTTATATCTTCCCACAGCCCCTCTATCTCTCTCTGCATGCACACGGGGCTGAAAAAAAAGTCCATTAAGGCCTATCTTAACGAAGAGGAACGGGACACAATGGCGCCCTTGTAGAGGTGAGCGGTGATCGCAGAGGTAGATGTGGAGTCCGGCTCAACCGCTCAATTCCCCAGCGGACGAGACAAGGCTTTCGGACTTCAGCCTGTGCCAATACAGCACGGCAAGGTAATGAATGGTGAGGCAGCGCCGCCGGAGCCATTAACACACCGATCTCTCATCAGCACGGCTCCCAGCGGTGGTTAATTAATATACTTTCCCCTCTTTCCCGTGGCTCGGCCAAGGTGTCTGTCTGACGCTACGCCACAATGGCTATTGTTCACCAAGAGGCCAAGAGGAGTGCATAGATCTCCTTGAAGGGGAAAATAATGAGGAATTATGAGGTTTCGCTGACCTCCACTCAAGTTGAGGGTCTCTCAAATCGTTCTTCTGAAAGTTCCTGACAACAAGCCTGTCCATTAAACAGTGTGGCCTTGTGCTGATGGGTTTGCTTGCACTCTCTGTACGGGTCAGAGCCGCCTCTCTAAAAAAAAATGGCCATGAATTTAGATGTGCAAACATGCACAGACTTTTAAGATTCCTTAACTTTTTTAAAGGTGCGCTAGGGAAGACATTTACATAATTATCCAGCCGTCTTGGCCTAAATCACAGAGAAGAGCGTCCCATCTTCACTAACTAATGTCAGGACTGCACAATGTCTCCGTGTATCTCGATGGTCTGCATGTCAGATCAGGCGTTCATAGTGAAATAAATTGTTGCAGAATTTATTCCACGGCCAACCAGCATACTCTGTCTTTCAGGTGATGGTGAAGGAGGGTCAACAAAGGAGTTGTCACACTAGTGGACAAAGGCAAACAAAAAAAACAAAACAAAAAACATTGACACACTGGACTTTATGTGGGAGTTTCAAGGGCCGTCCGCACCACAAATCTCACTTCTTGGACTACATGGGTTAAAGCCGCCTGGCCAGCAACAATGAACTTCATATTCAGGAACAATGCTGCAAATTTATCAGACGTGACAAAATTGACATCAAAATTAGTCTTATTATAGTCTGACCCCTGTATAAGATGCTGTAGACCCGTCCTATTTACCCAAATGTAATTCTGATGTCAGGTCTATGTGAAGGGAAACCAGTGTGTCTAGAGGGGACGGGACACACACATTCATATACTCACATTTAGCTACTCTCAGACATGTCCACACTAAGCCATATGTATGTGAAAACACATTTAATTTCACCATTTGGCCCTCTGTCCACATTAAACCGGCATTTTCCACCTGAGAAAACAGGGCAAATTTAAACGCTCTTCAGAGTGTTTAAGTGTTTTGAGGCATTTCAGTGTGGATGGAAGCTCCCCACGCCCCATTAATAACATTTTCATTGGATCTTCCAGACAACTTGGGCATAAGTTAATAATACAAAATATAGGCCAGCATAGTTTATAGGTGAATTATCCCTTTAACATTTGTGGACAAACAGTTAATGCTGCAAAATTAGGGTGAGGGTGTAACACCCCCACAAGTCTGTGTGTTGTAAGGCTGAATCCTGTAGCCTAAGTTTGTGCATTCTTCACCCATGTAAAGTATCTGCCTTATTTAACTGCATAGCTTGCCACTGGTCAGCACTGCCAAACACTACGTTTCCCAGGTATCTCGGGGACCCGCCCCCTTCAGACAGAGGTGACAAAGGGAGTGTGTTTGGGGTGTGTCTGGGGGGGAAATGGAGACTGAGACAGGTGGAGTAGTCTGAGTTGGGATTCAAGCTTTGCCATCTCAGTTATTGATAAGTAAATTTAAAGACATTTGATGCTTGTTTTGGAGGATTCTGGTGTGATGGATTACTATATTTCATCAAAAGAAGACCACAGGACCTGCAGACCTTAGGCCGGATTCTGAGCCTGGTGGACCCCCCAGAGCACCGGTAAGACCCAAACATTACTTTTACTTTTCGCTGGAGCTGTTTTCCTTTTTACGCAATGCATTGCCTTTTTGTTGTATTTTTGCATTTTGAAGGGGGATTTTTGTCATAATGGATTCTGACGGATGACTCATTTGTGGATTAAGAGACTGATACAGACTTAGTAGCTGGGACTGGTAGGCCTGGACACTGGTTAATCGTTCACTTTGCTTCTAGTTTGGCTTTTTGTTTGAATATCACCCACATTGTGACTTTAAGTTGAAATAATTGAAATTATTTAACTGTCCGACTTTGAGTTCAGTTAAATTACATGAAATCTAATATTTACCAGCAGTTTTTTGTGCAGTAATTCCTGATCTGTTCGCGATAATAGGGCTAAGATTTTCAGCTGAATTGTTATAAGGGATTTCTTCTTTGGTTACTGTAGGACTGTGAATCAATTAGGCTTAAGGCTGCTATGATCAAACTTGACAAGGGTCGATTAAGTAAGTGCCGATGGTTCTTGTCGCTGGTCTGACTCTCTGATAAATTGGTGACTTACTCCTCTTTTTTTGTCAGTTTCTAGTCTGAACAGCTGTGATTTTATAGTTTCAGATTTTGCAGCTCTAAGAGTGAAATCCAGTCTGAGGCTCCTGGATTCACCAACATTAGAGCTTTTCCTCTGTTGTCTCTTTGGCATGAAACATCACAGACCGGCCGGGTTGGTAAATATGAGCGTGATCTGCGCAGTTTACTGACATCCTCTGACATGATTTCTGATTATTGCAGTTGAAAGTTTTAAACAGTTTCCTCTCGCTGCCATTTGGAGCTTCACGGGTTTCATTTGAAAGTTTTACTGTAAAGTGTTTTTGCAGCTTCCGAATGACTCTACGCATTCACACGTTAAAGCTACAAAATGTTCTATAATGCTGTATGCTGAATGATCATTACAATATTCGCAGTGTCGCCTCTGACAACTGATACAACAAAGCAGGCATGAAAAGACAACTGCTGGCAGCACAGGTCTTTTCTCAGTGTTAACGGAGAGGTTTGATATTCTCACATTCTCTCAGACTTGGAATCGCGCTCATACATTTTCAGTCAGTTTACGTGACATTATGAGGAAGTTTTGAAACCATGCCCCGAGGCCTACACACCCCCAGCTGTCTACTAGTATAAAATAAAATAAAAAAAAATGTTAAATTATTAATGCAAACCCTCAAACTGTGGATTTGTAAGATTTAAGGAAACAAAACAGATCTCAAAACATTTTAAAATGCTTGTGTACGAGGCCGTAGTGCATTGTGACAAGTTCAGTGAATGGAAAAGAGGGGAAATAAATTAAAAGCAATTACCTATATAAATTTCAAAGCTTGGGTGTTTTAATCAGTATTGTCAATATGGTGTAAACTGATTACCACAGACAGAAGACATGAACATGAAGAAATGAATTCAAATTTTATTTATTTAAATTATTACTTTTACCTTTTTTGACTAAATGATCTTGTGTTCATTGTCTCTTCTACAATGACTTGCATTGAAATTTTGCTCAAACAAGAAATCAGTGCCAAGTGAAACACATTTTACTAGAAATGAATAAAAACAAAATTAATGTGGCAATCTTGAGATATTCCATGCAATTTTCTCCAGCTTATACAGCAGCATGAGAAACGTTACTATCTTCTATTTCAGCCCATAATTATCTGTGATATTTGCAGCAGCATTCTGTGGAAATTTACTTCTTTTCACTGCAGAAACCTTTTCCATGCACATCTCACAAAGCAGTAGCTGCACTCAGACTTGCTGTAGCTGTGATTAAAGCCTGTACCAACTTAACTGGACTCTGAGGCAAATCTGTGTGTCATGTGTGTGTGTGTGTGTATGTGTGTGTATGTCTATATTTTTCCACCTCCACCACCTTAACCCTTTGATATGGGCGGTAGGAAATTGATTGATGAAAAAGATTGAAGTTTACCCAATTCCCGGTTGTCATGAAGGCAGCATACGATCCCAGAGATGGTGTGATATATAGGGAGACTGCTCAGTTACGTTCTTAAGCACTGGCGACCAACAGTTTTCAGCCAGTCTTTGACAACCGTTTTTCAGCAGTTGTCATCTGCATTTGGCAATCTTTTCAAAGCAAACATTGTGCCGTCAACTAATCCCAAGTGCTGCAAAACCTCGCCACTTTCACTCATCTCATAAAGCATTCTTTTTGTCCTCATACGTGCAGTATAGTTCGCTCAAAGATGAATTATGTAATGACAAATGTTGAATATTATTTCAATTTTGTTCAATTTATTATTTAACAAACTATTTCATCACGGGTGCTAAGGCATCTCCTCCATTGACTTCCATCAAAAAAGAGAAGCATTCGGTTTCCTTGTCAGGGAGACTGGAGGAAGGAGGCGTTTATGTGTTTGATGGAAACATACAGGTTTCCCTTATAGAACAGCTTTGTAAGATCCCCTCAGCATACCTGCATGGCACATCCGCATCTGTCACGTCACCGTGGCAACCACGATCCTCCACGCATCCACAACAAATGTCCCATCCCACAGTTTTCCCAGAGCCTGTAGCATATGCCAATAGCACTCCAGCAGTGTCTAATCACTGTAAGAGAACACCTTTATCTGGGACGTAATTGATTAATTATGTTTGGAGCACATCTGCACCGCGGTTCATCATTACACTTTCCATTTTTCATCAGGCCTCAGCTACCCCCGAACAACCAACCCCAGTGCATTGTGGGCTGTGAATGGCCTTCTGATAAGGGAAGTTGACAGATTGGGTTGGTCC
>OMKZ01040752.1:48522-60240 GCA_900302535.1 Neoniphon sammara | reverse complement strand
TTTTGGGGGGGGGGGGGGTCGATGGACATTTGTATAAAGTGGTTCTTGCTGTAATATTTTTGCTAGTGATCGGTTCGTGTAACAATACCAGTGTTTGACTAATGCAAATGGTGATGACTGGTGATTCTGTGCGACTCTGCACGCTGTACAACACAGGCCACTCCCCGTCCTATCAGATACTTTCATGTTTTGGCTGCAGTGGTATTTTTGATTTCTCCTGGCTTGTTTTGCTCTCGCGGCCTCCGAGTCACAGGCATATCAACTTAACTCGGTTTTCTAACTGGTTTTCTCTCAGGTGATTTCTCAGTGGCCCGGAATGTTCTCAATGAATATGACGTTCAGAAATGTGAAGCAATGTATTCCTCGTGTCATGTTTTTAAGTCGGATATGATTTGTACTGTCGAAATATTAAACAACAGATATACTGAACGGCTGTTTGTTGATGACCTAACAACTGGAAATAATGTGGTATTTTAAATAAACACGAGTTATGTCAGATTTGTGTTTCCTCTCAGGTGTTTGGACTGCACAGGTTTTAGTTTCTGTAAAGCCAGGATGGTGAGTTTTGGGCTTGGTAATTTTTCACCTTCATTTCTCTGTTTAGCTTTTAAAATAGTGAAATTTTCCTGTGAATTTTGGGATCCATTCACCTCTGGCCAGTTGTTTCCTGCACCGACTGCAGCAAATCAAAAGAAACCTCAACAGTGACAATGAGAGCTTATCAGCTGTTAAAAAGTAAAGTTTTTTTTTTTATCATAAATAAATAGAAATATATGAAAAAACAAGTGAAACTCAGCTGGCACTTGGCTGCAGAACAGTTCATTTCTGCCTGGATCCTGTCATCACGATCATTTATCACTCACTTCATTAGGTTACATGTAACTTGTCTATTTTGGTCTTAACCTCTCACCACATCTCTGAGGCCGGAGCTCGTGTATTTAGCTTTGTCCAGAGCTCAACACACACCGACCGGAGCTCAACACACGGCTAAAGAGACAGCAGGAAAACCTCGGCACCTCGGGGGCTTAAAGATCAGATAAACTCACAAAGCGGTTTCTGGGCCGTTCAGGATTCGTTCACAGCTTGTTTTGGTCTGATTCTTATTTCTAGCTTCTCATTCATCTCTGTCTGCAGGTGTCAACATCCACTTTCAACCCACAATGCACTGTGTTTTGGTTCACTTCCTGTTCACATAATAGAATAGAATAGAAATGATTAGTCGATTAATTGATTGACAGAAAATTAATCGACTATAATATTGATCATTTGTCTTGGCTATTTATCAGTTAAAAGCACCAAACTGCCGGTTAAGATTTTATAAATGCTACGGTTTGCTTGTTTTTCTGTTTCATAGAATTATAAAATTAATACTTTGGGCGTTTTGTTTGGATTCTGGTCAGGCTCATTAAGCAATTTCAAGAATTTGGAGTCTGATAAATTTTGATGGGCATTTATCGATATTTTAATATTTTATAGATTAAATGATTAATCGATTAATAGGAGAAGTAAATGATAAGTTAATCAACAATGAAAACAATTATTTGCAGCCTCAGTTCACTTGGACACAGACCAGTTCCAGTGAGTTCAATTATTTCTAATTAAACACAGTGTTCCCTCGTCCTCTCACTTAGTGCTGCCATCTGCAGCCTCACATGGTGCAGTTTGTCTTTCACCAGCATCCACCCCCCTAACACACACACACACACACACACACACCTGCCTGACACAAACTCCATAACCAGCCTCCTCCTCCTAGGAAAAGTAAATGTAATTTCATATGAAATAAATAGAAATACAATCCCTTATTTTTATGCTCATATTTTCTCCAATCCTGCTCTACCACCCCGACCTCGACCCCATACTGCCATAAAACAAATTAGAAATACAATGTAATCAACATATGATAAAAATGTCCTAGCCAGTGTATATAGAAGTTTACAGATTATCTGTCTGTGGTTTGTCCCAGACGACTATAACTCATCGTTCAGTTGAAATGTAAAATATTATGAATAAATAAGTACAATTAAGTTAAATAAAATACAATAAATAATCTTGACTTTGTACAAATGAGCTGTTTGTGCTGCAGGTTTTGTTTGCTTGCCTCCTGAGCCTTTCAGCCTTTGTGTCAAATACAGCAGTGAAGGAGAAATATGCAAGTTTTCTTACAAAATCCATCGTAACTGTCTGAATCTTTATTTGGGTATTTTAACAAAATATTCTAACTCAAGATAACATCCTGCAATAGCTGAGCAACTTTGTTCAAAATCAGGTATCCCTTATTTTATCCCTTCCCTGCCTGGATATATGAACTAATAGACAATTTTTATTTTTCTGTATATTTCTTTATGTCCTTTTCTTTGCTGCTACAGAGGTCCTGTTTCCCCTCAAATGTCTATGAAATTCTCTCAGGAAGACTCTGCTGCCTGCAGCTGCAGGGACTAACTGACATGTTTTCCCTGAAGGATTTAAAAAATGCTTTTTGAACTGAGGAAGTCTGGCGCTCACAAACACTGAACCAGTTGTCTCTGCCGTCAGCGCTGGGTGATTCTTTTCTATCCAGGTCCTTTTTAAAGATGTAATTATGTTCTTTTTCAGTTTGTCTGTAAACAACAGCCCTCTGAGCAGAAAGGATCCCCCCACATCTCTCTCCACCTCTCACTTTTCCTCCTCACCAGCCAGCGCCTATTAACAGCTTCCTAATAACGTCCATTTAGCGAGTCTTAAATGACAAGTTAAAGAGCCGCTGCTGCGCTTCCACACAGCCTGGTTCTCCTCTCCCACCTGTTGTTCCCTTCACTTTCATCACTGTGCACTGCAAAAAAAAAAAAAAAAAATCTGCATCTGCACAAGTCATTCAGTCTCCAGAGTTCAAATCTTGTTTTTCTTCCAAAAATCTGAAAATCTGCCAGTGGGATGAGATAATCCCACTTGTTTCCAATGCTAATCAACTTGTTTCCAGAATTTTCTTGAATCAAATGTCATTTTCTTGATCCTAGTGGGCTGATCTGCCTTATTCTGCCTTGTTTCAGCAGATTTATACTTGTTCCCAGAAAAAACTGCATTGGAAACAAGTGGGATTATCTCATCCCACTGGCAGATTTTTGACCTTTTTGGAAGAAAAGCAAGAAGAGCAGACTGAATGACTTGTTAACATGGATATTTTTTGCAGTGTGCTTTTGCTCTAAGTGCCTCAGATCTTTGTTGTTTATATGTTTATGTGTTGATAATCTCTTCATCGAGTCTGATCTTATTAACGAGCTGCCGTCCGCCTCTTCGTCTCCTCCTCGCTCCTCCTGGTTTCTCCTCCTTGTGTGTCAGACTGGGGTCAGACCAGCCTCCTCTGGTGTGGGAGGGGCTGCTGGGTAAAATAATGGAATCAGTAGCACAATCTGGAAGGAAGGGTTATTTATAATGGGCAGCACTGGGAGGAGGTGTGGGGTCAGATATAATATTTCAGGTGCTGCTTCGCCCATTGGTCTGTGGTTAAATCTACTTCCATAAAGAGGAAGATGGACTTCCTTCACCGTTGGGGAATGCAATATAAACCAACTTATAATGATGTCTGCGACCACTGCTGCAAACCTGCCGCTCCCTGCTGTTTCTGTGTTCAGCTCATAGGTGAGGAGTTTTATTCCATCCTGCTGCTGGGTTTCCTTTACAAATGGCTGCTTTTTTTGCATAAATTTGATTCACATACAAGCTTTTGGATGTTTGTCGTTTGCTTCTTGTTGTGCAAATATTAAGAAGATTTGATTTGGGGAAAGAAAACAGATCTTAGCTAAAATGTTAGCGATACTCTGTCAACACTGTAAATGTGACGGGGCTGCAGCTCGTTACAGACTTGGCTGACTGAAGACTTTAACTGATAAACATGTTGGTTTTGGACTGAAGCTGAAGCTGTCTGAGTGTCTGCCAGCCTGGTTCATCCAACTGCTTCTTAAGTGCAGAGTGATGAAGTGTGTGTGTGTGTGTGTGTGTGTGTGTGTGTGTGTGTGTGTGTGTGTGTGTGTGTGTGTGCAAATGGACCCCTGTGTGTTGGGACTGGAAAGTGATAGTCCCACAGTTTAACTCGGTGTCACAGCAAATTACTTGAATGGAGTTAACGCCTGATGCAGCAGGTCTGACCCAGAGGCTTCAGGAGGCCGGAGGCTTCAATTTTTACAAATGTTTTTTGGCTTCATCTTTAATTCACTGGAATAATAATCAGAGAAAATTGTTAAAACATACTCATATGTATGTCAGGGTTAGGCTTGACCTAACTCTATTTAAGAAAATCTATGTAAATATCAGATTTTGATGTTAAAGGTGCACTGCGAAATTGCAGAGGGGTGATTTAAATGATGCTCTTTTAGACTCAACTAACAAAAAACATGGAATTAGCATGTAGTTGGACAGGTGAGTCTGCATGGTCACTGGCCCAACTCACTGATGGATTATGGATTGTTGCTTTTTTGTCAGTTGAGTGTTACACTCACTTAGACCAACCCTCTGCAATTTTGCATAATGCACCTTTAAGGTTTTTTATAAATTAAAACTTGGATTTGATCATAAGCCCATTGTTATTTTATGTAAGAGGATTTTTTTAAACCAGACCTCAGTGGTGCTGCTGAGAAGCTGCATGACAGGTGAATCATCACTGCTAAATGCATCTTAGCTGATGTCACAGCAAACACTGAGGAACCTGCTTCAGTGTTTGACTGACAAGTGTTTCTGAAGTTGGATACCCAAACTTTTGACATGAAGTCACCAATATCCTTATATTCTTCATGCTTAAAATGTTCCACGTTTTCAGTATCTCCCCTCGAATTTTATTCTCCTGAGGGTGGAAAATTCTCTGAAACATTTTGACCGTCATGGGACACCATCGGGTCTGTTTTCATGGGTGCACAAAGACCATGAAGCAAATTGGTATTTTTGTGCACCAGGTTTTGGCAAAAAGGGTGAGAGGGGTGGTGCACTGAAATGGGAGGTGTATTTAAATGAGGGAGCGCAAAGTGAGATGTTGCTATTTTGGTAAAAATGTGAGTCATTGTGATAAAACGGACCAGAAGACTACGTCTCAGCACAACGTCAATAATCTCTTAATTTGGCAGCCTCGCAAGGCACTGCAGCTTTGGATGGATGGACATTTTGAGATGATGGATGTCTATTATACATTTGGTTTGTTATGCCAAAAACTCTGCAGTAATGTAAATTCAACAATGTGTTGTTGGGAGCCAACATCTGACATGTTGAAAATGTGGTTTAGATGCTGGGACAAGTCAGGTGGCACGTAATAAAGTGCCAACATGACTTTTCAGATGAAACATTACAATGAACTGAATGTGGCGATGGTAAAGTAGACCAACTTGATGCACAATGCAAGGCAGAGGAGGGACCAGTTGGTGGAGGAGCCACGGATTGCATTTTCTTTATTGCTTTTGTTACATTCGTTACTTTATTTAAGAAAAGGAAATCAGTAATGAAACACATGTCTACTTGATTGACTGATTTATTCTTCTAAAACAACGAATTAGATGAAGCTGATAATTCATTTCCAAACTCCTCTCTGCTACACCCAGCCTCTTAACACTCAGATGAACGAAAATAGTGAGTGAGTTTGGACATGACCTTATTTACCAACCATGACCTTATTTGCAAGCGGACGCAGTGCTGAGCGCTGGTCATTGCAGTTGCATAATTAAAATAGGGCCAAAACTTTCCACTGAAACCAGACTGAGAAAATAATTTCAGAGTTGGCAGTGCTTTAAAGAATACTTTACTGCCTTTACATGAAGAATGTATTTACAAAACTGATATCTGCTATTTCATGAAAGGCTAAACTCTGCCTATAAAAAAAACTATATATCAATTTAACCTTAATTAACTACAAGGAGGAAAGAGATTATCAGGAATCCTCTCAAATTATCACAAGCACAACTTGAAGTTTCACTTCAGTATCATGAACTGTCACCCTGTTAAGGTGTGAGGACGATGTCTTTTTGCTGATGATGCTCTGCTGTATGTTGATGTTTTCTTTTATTCAAATATATATGAATTGTTTTCAAATATATTTTTCTTCTAATTTTGACGTTTGAAAAACTGAACAACCCTCTCTCTGCCTTGTCTTTTCTGTCTCTCTCCACTCTACTTATACAATTATGCAAAAATACCAGAAAAATAATCTTGAAAGACAAACAAAAATGAACTGAATTGGGGGGGGGGGATCAATATCCAGTCATGTAGTCTCCTCTTCCAGTTGTTTTAATGATAATAATAAACATTTTTGTCATTTTTTTTGTAACTTGTCAAAACAAGTTACGAAATGGTTAACAAACATGTAGCAATAAGATGATTATTAATTAATATGGCTATTAATCACAATTGTGAGGCAAAATAAAATATTAGCCCATAATACCACTAAAATAAAATGGATTTAAGTGGAAGTAACATGCAAGTAAACTTATGAAAAGGTGTTTTTGTAGAAATAGGTCTTGGTTTTTGATGCAGTGTTGCTAATGAATGCACCAATGGAGAGTCAGAAACATGCAGAGGATCACATGTATCACCACATTTCACACATTCTGGTGGGACAGACAGCTGAGGGGCTGTGATTGTCCTGTGAGTCTGTGTCCGTGACGTGGCGGTCGTGTCAGAGATGTGTCCGGGGTGATGTGGGCAGCAACAGAGGCGTATCGGGTGTTTTCTGATAATCTTCCAGAAGACAGAGAAGCCCAGGGGGAACAACTGCTCGCAGATCCTTGTCCTAATTTAGCCGGAGCATCTCCTCCGGGCGGATTGTCCCGGCTCATGTTGGTGTCCAGTTTCCTCTAAGTGGAGTTATTATTCCTGAAACACTGACTGAAGCTTCAGGCTGAATCCTCCCAGCTTGACCCCGGCTTCACCTCTCCTCTCACTGTTTGTGTTAGCTGCTGCATCACCGCTAATTATTTTTTAGTTTTCCTGACAGATATGTAACATATATGTTCCAGCTAGTTACCACTTATTAAAATTTGAGAAACTACTTATCTAGCTGTCTGTCTGTCTGTGTGCCTTAGCTTCCTTTATTGCTCTGATATGGAAAATATTTTTTAAAATTTTTCCTGCAGGGTGTGAAGCCAAACAAACGCCAGGATGTCAGAGTGAGTCACTTTTACCTACCACTGAGCCTCATTCAACAATTTGTTTGCCACATTATAGGAATTGCAGCACTAAAGCTGAATTTATTCAAATTGTACAACTCACATGGCAAACATTTTAAAGACTATATTGTTTAATTTGGAGCTGAAATGCTCCACAGATTTTAAAACTAATCTGTTGCTACAGTGAGGCCTCAAATAAGTCAGTCACTGCAGATCAAATTCTTAACAATTACTTTATCATTGATCAAATTTTCCCAATAACAAAATGATATTTTCTCAACCCCTTTAGGAAAAAGATGTCATCGAGTCGGAAGCATCACCTGAAGGTAAAGATTCAAGATCATTGTTTTTTATTTTTTGTTTAAAGTGTTTGTACAGTTTTGTGAGCAGAAAGTTTCAATTAGAGATGATGAACTCTGTTGATACTCAGGAAGAAGTCTGGTCACTGCAGCAGCAAAGAACAGAAAAATACAACACTGAATAATTAAAGTATATTAAAGATAGTGTGTCTGCATTGGGATAAAGGATAAAAATATCTGGCTAAAAGGAATTTTTGCCGTGGTGGCTATTGACAGATTTACATCCTTAAATGAATTTCAGTAATCTATTTTAAATCACAGAAAGCTAGACATGATTTTCAACGCTTCCAGATAGAAACAAAACAAAGATTTCTTGGCAGCATGAAGCAGTGACGAAGCTGTTGCCCACTGTTGGCCAAAAAGTGGCACCGTGTATCACAACCTCATCTTACCTGGTCATCCCTGTCCTGCAGAGCTTGATGCTTTCCATTGCCAAAGGTTTGATAGAGGACGAAGTGAAGGAACGTGAGGTGGAGAGGAGGAGGTACATGGCAGAGACCTGCCCCCCCCTCTCCCTGCCCCGCAGCATGCAGGAGCTGCAGGTACGAAACACACTGCAGACGTCCTGCTCGAGTACAAATGCTTTTACCTTGTTTAGAAGTGACAGTCCTGGTGTAACAATGAGCTCCAGTGTCAGTATTCAATTTGTGATGTTGAAATACTTTCTGATGCTGAATCTGTTCTCTGGATTGGACCAAATTTCACACCGGAGGCAAGAACTAAACTGCAGCACAAACATACTGAGGGAAAAGGACTGTTGACTTTAGAGGAGACTCAATAAAGTTCACAAAAAAAGTTACTCATTTTCAGACAGTAGTAACAGTAAGTCACTGTGATTAGTTTCTTACTGGACAGACACTGACATCATGTTCTTTACGTCAGGAGCTGTGCAGAGAAATCCATCACAAGATCGACGTGATCGACGAGGAGAGATACGACCTGGAGAGCAAAGTCAACAAATGCAACAAGGAGGTAGACAGCATTTAAACCTGAGGAAGTCTGATTTCCATAGAGACACATTTGACTGGAGATAGTGCCATGACAGTCTAACCTTCAACTAATACTCAGCCACAAGGCATGCATTTACATTCACATACAGCTCATGCGGCTCATCACGGCCTCTGCCTGCCTCACTTTCCAGATCGATGACCTGAACATCAAAGTTCAGGACCTGAAAGGAAAGTTCAAGAAGCCCGTCCTCAGGAAAGTGCGCATGTCTGCTGATGCCATGCTGAAAGCTCTGCTGGGCTCCAAGCACACGGTCAACATGGACCTGAGGGCCAACCTGAAGCAAGTCAAGAAGGAGGTGAAAGAGGAGGTGAGGAGCTGGTTAACGCATTTTACCTGTTTTCTAAATCCGTTATCCAGAGACACAAAAACACGACCACCAGCCTCCAGGGGAACTCTGCTAAATCTTTGCAGGTAAGTTTGTACCAAACATCATCTGAAGATCCAGTTCTAGTTTCTCGCTACTAAAGTAGAGCCAGCAGCTGGTGAATTTTGTGATATTTTAGGAGACATGTGGGCAAGGAATTAACTTCTTCCCTGGATCTTGTTCCTCTACTGAATAACTGAGTTAGTTGGATTAGTCTGTTGACAATTTGACAGATGAGTGCAGCTGGCCAGGAATAGATTCAATAGGACTTCACCTAAAAACATTTTGCCCTTTAAATATAAATGTGAAATTTGTTGCTGTTAATTCCAGAGCTCCAGCTGCCTCAGCCACAGAATAAGTTCCTAGTCCCACAACACTTTCCTTTTAATTCAGTACAGATTTTACCTTGTATACTCATGTTCATTTTGGAACTCTGTATTACAGGCAAGCAGGTTGTGCTGTTTCTTTAGGCACTGACGTTGGGTTATTATTTTAATATGCTAATTCTTATTTACTGGGATAATTCTTAT
Organism: Neoniphon sammara; assembly: GCA_900302535.1. NCBI lineage: Eukaryota > Metazoa > Chordata > Actinopteri > Holocentriformes > Holocentridae > Neoniphon > Neoniphon sammara. Next base: position 50,855 of record OMKZ01040752.1, on the reverse strand, counting down.
TTTTGGAGGGGTTAAAAAAATAACACTGATTTTGCCATTGATTGCCATGGCAGTGACTGAAGCTTTGAGGCTTTGAAGTATTCAGGTCAGCACTACAAGCTAATGCCTCTGGACAAAGGCATGAAAAGAAATAAAGTCCAGCAAGATTTTCAAATTCAGCAGTGGGAAGAAGCCAAGGTTTTGATGCCCAAAATCATCCGTTTTCAGACGAAAGTTCATGAAATGAATCTGATTTTTTGTTTTCCAGGAGCTGCGTGACGTCGGTGACTGGCGCAAGAACATTGAAGACAAATCCGGCATGGACGGGAGGAAGAAGATGTTTGAGGCAGAGGCTTAAATCAACATCCAGTCCACTAACCTGCATCTGCTTTGAACAGACTTCGGCCTTCACCTCTGACTGTCTCTCGCTTTCATTCACTGGTTTGGATGTCTGGCAGTTAGTGTATATTCCTGTAAACATTTAGCCAGAAATAGGTTTTTGAAGAGATCTTAAACTGTTAACCACAGAAACTTTGACACAATAAACAAGTTAGAGCTGCACAGCAAGCCTGTCTGTCATGCTTACAACCTCGGATTTACAGATTTTTGGTATACCTAAAAGCATGAAAATTTATAACTGGAGTTCTTATGAGCCAATGAAACCAACGGCCCATTCATTATCTATGAAGCTGCAGAACCATATTTTACATCCCACTTCAGTTTCCAGCTTTAGGAGAGAGTAGTGCACTGAAATAAAGGAATAATAACGAATTGTTTTTTTTTTGAATGAGTTCCCCTTTAATTGCCAATCACAATTTCAATCAATTGAACTTGAAACATATAGCTCTGTCCTACGTCTGAATCAAACTTCCTCATTTCTCCAAGAGAAAACCTAGATTCAACAACTTAATTTACCCTGAAAGGGCAATTTGTTGCAGTTAACATGAACATAAAAACACATATCAAACATAAAAAGAAAAAAAAAGTAGTAATAAAAGAGTTATAAATAAGTAGACAGTCTTTAAAAAATACTATTTAAAAACCTTCTTCAGTAGCTTAAAAGCAGAGGGGATGGAGGATTTGGAAATCTTTGCAGTCCTGTTGGCATGAAATTCAGAAAGAGTCATTTTCTTGAGGCAGAGAAGAGGCCAAACGTGCTATATATTGTTATTTATTGATTTATTATTTATTTTGTTTATCAGTATTTTATGAAAATACAAAAGGTATAATAGTTAAAGTGAGTGATGAATCTGAGGATGCTGACAGCAGGTGGATGAACGTGTCGTTGCTGTGATTCAGTTAAAATGAGGTTCAGTCTGATATCTGAAAATTGAAGCCTTGAGTCTGCCATGGAGATGCTTCAGTATAGTAGTAGTCAGAGCAGCTGTCCTCCACTGAAGAGCAGATATGAGGTAAGTAAAAGTCTGTAAAATTATTTTGCATTACAATGTGCTGTTTTGATTGATTTTAGCTTTCCTTTTGTCTCAGAGATTCTCATGCTGTCCATCGTCATCAAATTAACCAGCTTCAAGTTTTCCACCATGGTGAAGGGTGATTGACTCATTTCCTATCATTAATACTCTGTTGCTTTGAATTTAATTCTGTTTTCACTTTATTGAAAAACCACTCTTTGAGTTTTAAATGTGATTTGCATTTTAGGCATTTAGTGTCACAGCAACCAGGCTGTTTTAATGATAATATAAAGTGCTACCTATACTTTTCATGTTTTGGTCTTGCATCACCACTGACATGGCAGATTGTGTTAAATGAAGGGCATTTTTATTCATATTGAAAGAACAGGTAAATATGTAGAGGACTTTCAGTACACAAGATCCTGTGTTCAGATATGGCACAGGACAAACCAAAATCTCGAATATTCTGCCATAAAATTTCTTACCTTGCCATAATTTCTACAAATCTTTAACACAGAACTCATATCGTATTTTGAGAAATTCCTCCAGATTCAGCCTCACAGTTTGGTGTTTTCCTGTGAGAACTGAGGGATAATTCACACTCCGCTCTAAATGAATGCAGAGCAGTCTGAGCTAACTTACACGGACAGATAAATAGCTGCTCATAAACAAGAGTGTTGAGTGTCAAACCTCAAACCTTCAAATTAGTTAGACTGATGTGTTTGGAAGTCCAGAACCAATGACGATATTTTTGATTGAGGCTGCTGACAGCCAATAATCTGTCTGAACTATTTCTGTGCAGGTCAGACAGCTGAGCAGCGTAGAAGCTAACAGCATCTGGCTAACAAGATTCAACTTGAGCCTCGACATTAGAGACATGGGGGACTTACCACAATGGATTGAAGATAGCACAGATCTACACAGAGATGGCTTGGCTAGCTC
>OMKZ01040752.1:23702-46194 GCA_900302535.1 Neoniphon sammara | reverse complement strand
TTTTTTTTTTTTTTTTTTTTTTTTTAATGCGTGTCATCGTGTTTTGGGTTAGAAATGACTTGACAGGGCTCAGAGGCTGTAAAGTGGTGATGTACGGACTGGTGAAGAGGCTCGCTGAAAGGAAACACCGCTACAAGCCATGAATCTGAAAACGATCCCTCAGTGTTTATCCTCCTGTCAGCACCCATGTCTCCGATTCAAACTCTGTCTAATCTGCTCTGCACGGAAATGACTGCTGCACCGCAAAACAAATACATCCCAACACGCCATTCAGTCTCATTTTCAGAGTTCAAATCTTGGTTTTCTTCAACCAAGGTCAATAATCTGCCAGTGGGATGAGATAATCCCACTTGTTTCCAATGCTAATCAACTTGTTTCCAGAATTTTCTTGAATCAAGTGTCATTTTCTTGATCCTAGTGGGCTGATCTGCCTTATTCTGCCTTGTTTCAACAGATTTATACTTGTTCCCAGAAACATTCCTCAAACAAGTGAAACTGCATTGGAAACAAGTGGGATTATCTCATCCCACTCTCCAGGTTTTGACCTTGCTTGAATAAAAACAAGATTTGAACACTGAAGAGGACACTGAAAGACTTGTTGTGGTTGATTTATTTATTTATTTATTTTTTACAGTGTAACCTCATTTTCACTATAGACTTCCCATTTTAGTTTTACTCTTCAGGCTTCTTTTCCTACAATATTGTCAGTGCTTAGATGTTCATGCAACAACAACGCTGCTTTTTTACTTTTACATCTTTTGCAAGAAAGATCCATAATGGTCTGCATCTTTTTTTCAGTAGAAATTCTTATGTTTTCAGCTCTTTTGTTCCCAGCTATTTGAAGATCTTAACACTGAATTTGTTTTCTTTAAAGAGCAAGTTATGCTATCATGACTGTACCTTTTTGCATTTATATTTTTTTATTCTCATGTGTTCCTCTGAGCTTGAGAGCTGCACTGCTGTGAGCAGACAAAGAGTACGTGCATCCGAGGTTGGCTGCAGTTATTTTTGCAATCTGCTCTAATGTCTTGGTCGTCTCCGGGATGTTCTGCAGGCCGAGGCCGGCCGCGGTGTTGGGTTACCCTGAACCTTTCAGAGACAAGCACACCATAACACACACTCTTAAGACAAAATCTGGGCCCCAAATTTAGCCCACAGATAATATTCCCTCTCAGGAGAAACATCTTGTCAAGCCTCTGCTGAGTTCAAGTGTCTCAAAATACACAGTCGTCCCTGGTGATCGCCCGGCCTGCTAGTTTTACAGATGACGACCATTTGTTCCTCACTTAGCTGCGTGTTTTAAGATGCCCGCAGAGGCTGGCAGGCGTCTTTTCTTTTAAAGACGAGCCTGCTGCCTTTTTTTTTTTTTTTTCCATAATGAAGACGTTGAGAAGGATCAGGGACAGCTGTGGCTCCAGGAATAGAGAGCTAATCCACTGCTGCAACACGGCTCCAACATGTTACAAGGCTGTCATAGATATCTGGCAGTTTAATAGTGTCTGACTGGAGGAACCGTCCCGTAGTGGAAAAGACACGGGTTTGATTCCCCCAAAAAGTCAGTGTGCTTCTTAGCCCTCTGTCCTGTTGTGTTAATGTGTGACTGTGGGCCGAGCAAGGCACCGTCACTGCAGGGTTGAGGGTTAAAATTCCAGCCTGATTGCATGAAATTTTGTGAGCTAACATGTAACATATAAGCTAATCTGAAATGCTACCCATAGGAACTGAACCAGTGGATGTACAGAGGTGAAAATGGTATCAAACATCTTGTCTCAGTCTGGATAAGTTGGAAAAAGGGCATTTTGCCCAAAATGTTGGAATAGTCCTTTAAAATAGGTGGTCTCAGTGTGAATCAAACCCCACGTAGAATTTCACAGGACAGTTGAGCCGTCGGCCTGTTCAGGTCTCAGTGAGCGGTGCAGTGTGACAGGAAGCCAAACATTCGGTGCCTTCAGTCAGAAAAAGGGGATTTTGCCCAAAATGTTGGATTATTCCTTTAACCGAAGTTAATTTATGTGCGTACCTTGCCTTGTCGTTAGCAAGTGTTTTCATGGGATGAAAATGTAAAACTTGTGTCACTCTGGACAAATGTCACCTTTACATTATTCCTGTCCTGAATCTGAGTTTCAGAGTTCATGTTCATGTCAGGACATTTTTGGTGACTCTGTTGTCCATTTCCTCATGCGGTCAGTGAGCAGAGAAAATACAGTCATGAAGCTCCTTGAATGTAAATTATTGATATTTATTCAAACTATATACGTTCAGTGGACTGCTCATATCCTGCTGCATGTGCACATCGCAGCCTTGTGCTCTTCTAGCTTTTCTGTGCTATGCAGTTTCAGTAAATGTCGCTATTTTGCAGTCAAGGGCTTTTCTGATTGCATATTTTCTGTGTTTCTCAGTCTTGGCTGAAGTGCCTTTTTTCACCCGTTTTTGTGTGTCTCAGTGAGCAGAGCAAGGCAATGACACTGCCAGGGTTTGTAGTTCAATTCCCACTGAGGCCACCCAGGCTAAACATGTTCACAGTCATGGTACTTTAAGGCACTTTTGGGTTAAAGAGATATTATTACAGATTTGTGTAAATCAGTGTAAACTAGCCAATGCAGTGAAAGGTGCTGGCATTTTTTTTTTTTACCTGTTCATCCAATATGGACGAAGGCAGCCTGAAAGTTAAAGGCGACTGACTGCTTGTCTAATGTGCACTCACTGTATTATTATCATTATTGTTTGTATAATTATTCAATGTCCAGGTAGATATAAATTGCAACCAAAACATCCAAAAGGTCTCAGTCCAAACATATTGGTGTCGCATCACAGAACATTTTCTGTTGTCGGATGAAAACCTCGTACCTCCAAAATGTGAACTTTACAGGGACTAAGAAAAATGTCCTCGTTTTTAGTTTCACTTCTCTGCATTCATTTTGAAAAGGTTTGATAAACCTGAGGCTGGATCATCTGATCCCACAGAGGAGCGATGAATTCATTATTAAAGTTAAAACATGTTTAGTCCAGATTAGTCCAGTATTAAAGTGCAGTCAGCATAACCAGTGATACATATCAAAATGCACAGATATGCCTTTAATGCCATGTTTGTTATTTTTCTCTGATCAGCAGGAAGTGTGAGCATCCAGCAGCCAAAATGACCGAGTGAGTTCACAAACTGCAGTAAACTTTATTGATATAGACTTTTATACAGACCCTATATAGACTTTTATGTGTGTCTGTCTGCAGGAAGCGAATGTCCTCCAGCCGCAAGCACAACATGAAAGTAAGAAAGAAAACTGCAGCTCACTTTAATTTCTGCCTCCTCACTTTCACACTGTGATGTTTACTTTTACCCTCAAACATATTGCTGTTTCTTACTTCATAACACCTTTATAACACTCTTTATAAAACACAGTTTATAAAACACACAATTGGGCACAATTTTTTATGTTCTACTTCATTGCTGTCATTATTTTATGATTTGTACCATTTATTAATATATATTGCACTTTACATTATGCTTCTGCAAAGACTTAATTTCCCACGGAGATCAATAAAGTTTTATCTGAAGTCATGTGATGATGTCATGTGTTTTGCAGAGTTGCATGTTGTCTGTGGCGAAGGATTTACTGGATGCAGAAGCGACTGTGAAGGCTCAGGAAAGAGAAAAATATCTGGCAGAGAAATGTCCTCCTCTGGAGCTGCCGCACTCCAAAGACGAGCTCATAGTAAGATTATATGTTCATAATAATAATAATAATAATAAACATTACAAACAGTAAACATTTGTCCTGTTTCTCCAATAATTTATTATTTTAGGCCATTCTTTTACTCTCTGTGAGGTGCATTGCATTACCTTGTTATGTATAAAATATGCTGTTTAGATAAAGTTTTATTGATGAATTGGTATTAACAGTATGTATGGACACACAGTCTATTATAGACAACAGACTTGCTGTTTTCTCTGAAGGAGCTGTGCAAAAAGCTGCACGAGCAGGTCGACCTGAGCGAGGAGGAGCGATACTGCATGGAGTTCAAACTCGGCATGGTCCTGAACGAGGTGAGCGGCTCGTCCTGCTCCAGGCAAAATAAAAGTTCAAATAAAGAAAGCGGCTGATGAATTTTGAGGTTCTGTGGTCAGTGGACAAAGACGTTTTTGACTAAATAAGACCTCGCTGGTCTTTTATCATTTGTTTTTTTTTTGTTTTTTTTGTACCGCTGATTCTACAGTTCTTTCTGTCCCAAACTCAAAGGTCAGAGACCTCAACATTAAGATCGTTGATCTGAGGGGTAAGTTCAAGAGACCAAAGCTGAAGAAGGTGCGCATGTCTGCTGATGCCATGCTGAAAGCTCTGCTGGGCTCCAAGCACACAGTCAACATGGACCTGAGGGCCAACCTGAAGCAAGTGAAGAAGGAGGTGAAAGAGGAGGTGAGGAGCTGCTGGGACAGTCTGAGGCTCAGTGTCTCATGCTGCGTTCAATTGAGCTGGGAACTGGGAGCTTTCTGATGTCTGAGTAGGAAAAATCTACATGAACACACTTGTAGTTCACTTTGGGTTTTATCAGCGCTCTGTTTTATCTGAGCTGCTTGTAGTGAACGCAGCATTCCTGCACCACTGTTGTTTCAGCTACATTTTTTTCATCCTGATTTCTTTGTTTCTCTTGAAGTGAGATGCTGCCCCTTAATATAATTTCTTAGCTCACTTTACAAGAGCGAGCGAAGGAAAAACAGTCAATCTGACATGAATGTTTTTAATGCCTAAAATAATAATAATTGTAATAATATTCATTTTTTATAAATATGTCATCTTAGCCATTTTGTATGATATTTTGTGTATAGAATCAGGCCGTTTGTAGCTTCAGCATTCAACGTCAACATATTGTGCATTCAAAGAGAGTGTATGGTGGCCAGCAGGGACAAAGTTTGACAACACAAAAAAGACAAAAACAAAAAGAAAAAAAAAAGACAGTTTGCTTATAATCGAGGCGTTCAGGTGTTGTCATCTCAGTGACACTTACTGATTTTGCACCAAGGACAGATTTTACCTGAGCTGTACTCATTCAGTTGCGTATGAAAACACATTTTATTATCCCTGCACAGTCTGCATTATTCTACTTTTCTCTGTGTTTGAATCATTCGAAATGTGCATGAACTAAATGAAGTGCTCTGTGTTTGCAGGACAAGCAGCTGCGTGATGTGGGAGACTGGCGTAAGAACATTGAAGACAAGTCTGATAGGAAGAAGATGTTTGACAGTTAAATCTGATTGATTTGTTGATTGTTTGGCTCAGTGTGATTGGCAGGACAGGATTTCTCCTCTGATGTGTTTGTGATTGAAGAGTTCTGTTCCAAAATGCCAGTTTGGAAAAAATCCTTACCCCAACCTCTACCCAAGATCTTGTGTTATCCTTCTATTTTTTAAATAGTTGCAGAGTTTGTTTACATTTTAGCTGTTTGGCTGACTTAAAGGAAAAATCCCCTCAAAACACAGTAATACTGTTAAAACAGCTGCTGGTGATGTATTTTGTATTTCTGTCTCCACTCAGTAATTTGGTGTCTGTTTCTTCTGTCCAGTCGTAGACGAGGTGATGTCACATCCAGGTGTTTCCAGCAGCTGCAGTGGAGTTTTTAGACCAGAATGCAATGCAGCATCCAGACAGGTTGTGATTTGAGTGAGGGTGTGTGGCCATGATCATATAGACACGGCCCAATTTTCACAAACTTGATGGCTAGCTAGCAACTTGTATGCCTGAACGTCTACCTTTGATTGGAAGCAGCATGTTTTACCCCGTCTCATGGGGTTATCGAAAGGCATTCTGGGAAAAGTAGGAAAAGCAACAGGCCTAAGTGAAGTAGAAGTAGACGAGGCAGTTTGAAGGAAAATGGCTTCACAACCAATTGCTGTGAACATGGCACACAGTGGAGGAGGAGGATTCAGCTGGGATTTTTCATTTAAAATTAGTGCAACAGTGGAATTGAATTCCTATATAACAGACATCACTAGTGAAAAGTGGTAAAGAGTAAAGAGTCAAAGCTGCAGCATCCTGACAATAGATACTCTGTGGTGTCTTGTTTTATGTTTTCCACATGCTGGGAGTCTCACTTTGGAACAAAACTCTTCAAAACTGAAAATGAGCTGCCAGTGAATCTGCTTCAGCCATTTTGACTCTGTGCTGTGATGTAATAAACTTTATTTATGATGCATGAACTGTATCATGAGTCTGCATGTAGTCTTCTGCAGCACGAAACTTCATGTAATCTTTTCTAAATTTTCCAGAATGAGACATTGTGATGTACTTTGCTCTTCTTGATGCTCTCACATTAAATACGAATGCTTCACCTTCATCTTGCTTCATTTATCATTAATCAGTCAGTTAAGCTGCGTCTTTACAGCTAAAAGCTGAGTAGATTTTCTTTGGTTTAGTTAGTTTGAGTTGGTTCAGTTCAGGTTTGTTTCAGCTGGATTTCACTCGATGAAGTCATTTTTTCAGTTCGCCAAGTGGAGGTGAGTAACTGCGCCATGTTTTATTATTTTTGCATTGAAAATTCATGTATTTCACAGTCACTGAGTCTTTTTTTCTTACAGATCAGTCCAGATGTGAAGCAGCTGTTTACTGCAGGTGAGTAACCAGACCTGATCCTGATCTCCCATATCGCTGATCCAGACAAGACCATGAATTTGATCCCATATTGCTTTGGACAGCCGGTAAAATAAATGAGCAATAAAACAAACATAACCATGTGTTTATGTGGCTGCTGAGAGGAGGAGGTGTGGCTGGGGGTCAGTTTCAGATCCACTGGTCCATCAAAAACAGTTGTTTTAAAATGCATTTACTCTGTCAAGAAATGTCCTTTTCCCTGCAGAACGAAATACATTCTGTTAACATTTGTACTAATCAATCTGTCAACCAGTCAGTCAATCAATTCATCAATCCATCAATCCATCAGCCAGTCAATCAATCAAATTTTATTTGTACAGCACATTTTGTAAATTAAAATGTAATGTACTTTAGATAGAAGAAAAAAAATAAAGCAAACAAAATAGAGAAAAAAACAGAGTTAAGAAAATAGTCAACACTAAAGATAAATAACTAAAAGATAATTAATAAATAAATAATTAAAAGATAATTGACATACAAGTATTATTTTCTCCTGCATGGTGCATGTGACATGGATTCATGTCTTTGTGCTTTTACATCTGATGTCACTCAACAAACTGCGGTGCCATGTTTATGTTCTTATCTTTGCATGCAGATAAGATTACATACAAACATGCACCTGCAGATTAAAGTGACACGTTTAGCTGGAATTTCTGTGTTGGTGTTTTTCTCACTTATTTTCTTTCACTCAGTCCTGCTGCATTGCAGAGCATGGCTCTACTTCCTGCTCATTGTCTCTCCTCAATGGTTCCTACACTGACTGGAAAGTTTGGAAAACTAATCAGATAATTTCCAGGCTGGTCTTTGTATGTTTGAAAATTGCACAAAAATCTTCAAAAGTCTGAAAAAATGTTGCTTTTATACCCACTGCCATGTCACGTTATGTTAGTTGTAATGCAGAATCCTTTTTGTCCATAGAGTGATATGGGCAAACTGACAGTTATATTGCTCAGCTACTATCAGTGTGAATCATACTGAACATCAGACAAAATCTTAAAATCAGTCAAGAAAGTGAGGATTGAAATTTGTCTGGAATTTTGAAATGAAAACTTTGTAGGAGCCCTCTCCTGTCAGCATGATGTTGCGTCTGCATGCATCTGATCAGACCCAGACTGTAATAATTTAACAACTGTAAGCAGCAGTGACTGTCTGGAGGAGGTCGCAGTGGGGGAGAAACCTGATTACTAAGCATGTATTCAGGGATTTTCAGTGATCAGTGTAAGGTTACCCGGTTACTCTCAGTAATCAGGTTTCTTGTGTGCATGTAAACGTACTGACAAACAACCTGTGAGATGGCTGCACACATTAGCATCTGTGTGCTCATTGATCATTTTGAATCCAGGGAGGCAGGTCGATGTGTGTGAGCAACCAAAACTGTGTGTGAGAGGACAGCCTGTTGCCTTTTAGGGTGGTTGATTGTCTCCAAGTATTTTGGCTGCAGTCCATCAGACTGGCATATTACTCTGGTGAGGCGTTCACGTGTCATTGGTACGAAGGTTTCAGTTAAACCTGATGCAAGGAAGACTGAGGCCTGCTGGTTACTGTTTTAAATAATAAACAGTGTCTGAGGCTGTGTCTCCATCTCCTGGTCTGAGCCCAAAGAGTCCTCTGCAGGCCACAGTGATCTCCACCTGGTGGCTACAGTTCACCTTGGTGGGAGAGTGTGGGGAACACTGGCAGAGGAAGTGTATTAGGCTCCATGGTGCACTGCAGGCTGGAGGCAGTGCACAAAGGCTGGGGCACCACAAATGTTACCATGGTTCTCTGAGTGAAGACCTTATTGCTCCATCTTGAGGATGCTCAGCGATGTTCCATCAAAATGATAACCAGTGAGGGTCAGGTGCACAGATAATATAATGTGTACAACCACGTCACAGGTGATTTGTGATTTGACACAGGTGGTTCTGATTTTAATGAGTTTGTATCAGATCTGACCAGCTGACAGAACAGACATGAATCTGGTATAGTTTTGATGTGAGTCCTTATCAGAATGACCCAGGTTTGATTCTGACCTGCGCCCTTCGCTGCATGACATCCCCTCTCTCTGCTGTCTCTTACTACTGTAACATACAAAAATATGATAATAATAATGATAATGATAATAATAATAATAATAATAATAATAATAATAATAATAATAATAATAATAATAATAATAATAATAATAATAACAATAATAATAATAATATTACTACTACTACTACTACTACTACTAATAATAATAATAATAATAAATAAAAATCATTCAGTTTAGATATTATTATCCACACAGTTAGGGTTAAGATAGATGTTTACTACATTACCCAAGGACAGTTCGGCAGGACACACTGACTGTTGTATTAATCTGACCTGTCGTCTTTAAATTAAATTAAAATCAGAAAACATGCACCTAACAGCCAGAACAATGTTACTAGCAAATAATGTTAACTAGCATACTACAAATACAAAAAATCTAACAAGCCAATATAAATCATGTTAAGAAATGAATGAACCGACAAATATGCTACATATGGAAATATGGAAAACAAAATGCAAGCAGCAAGTCTGATAAATGCTGAGTGCAGGTGGGCAGAAACTAGCAGGCAAAGAGCTCAAACCTCATGAATATTAATGTAATACATGCTGCATTTAGAGATATTTATTACTGCCTTTACATTATGAAGAACAACTCTTGTCTTTCCAAACTCAAACTGCGCTGCACAACAGGTGTCTCCACTGAGGTTTGCCCGTCTCCCTGGCAGTATTTGAATCCGACCCCCCGTGGCTTATCATAGCACCACACTGTTGCCGAGGGAGACGCCAGAAACCTTGTGGCATTCCTGTGTCCGACATGCGACATACCCTGCATGATTCAGAGTCCATCATCGCTGCGTCTGCACCTCTCTCTGACCTGTCATCACCATTCCTGTTAGCATGCACTCCTATAGCCTGACCTGGACACACATACAGCTGCAGTGACACCGTTTCCTTCACCGCTTGGTTTTAAATTATCACCGCTGAAGCTGAGGTGAACAGGAAATCAGTTACTTGCCCAGTGTGATCACCCTGCAGATGATGTCATTCACCTGTTTTGACTTAATAATTTAGCTTGAACTGGAATTTATTTCATCTCATCTGCAGGAGAATATAAAATGATTCTATATGTCTGAACAGCTTCTATTGATTTTCTATAATGATGCAGGTTTAACTTCTGATCAGTGATCTCTTTGTTTTGCTGTTCTGATGTTTTTGCCCTCTCAGGATTTCAGGATCTCCATGTGCAATTCCCTTTTATATTTTAACATTTTAATGTTGTCCAGTGTTTTACTGAAAGTTCAATTTTAAAGTTGCACTTAAACATTTTTCACATCGGCATTATGTCAGTATATGAATTTATATTAAATACAGCATTCTGATCAGGTGAACCAAAGTGAGTTCTTAAGAAACTTCTGCTGTAGACTAATACATTTTCTATGCATAGAGTAACATTTAATATTATGTATCATGTTGTTCCCTTTTTAAGAGTTTGAACGGCCAGAAAGAAAAAGTTGAATTTGTTCTAACTGATGGTCAGGATGGGGCCTCCTCTCTCTGCGCTCCTTCACATGATTTCTTCCTTCATTTTCCGCTTTGGGTTTTTTGGGAGTTTTCTCTTGCTGCTGTGAGGGTTTAAGTCGTCCTGTTCTGTTTGTTGTAAACTTGTGGGCCTGTAAAAACACACAGACTGGAAACACTGATGTTGGGGCTCTAAATGAACTTGAACTTGAAGTTAATGCTCAAACATCAGTTTCTCTCAGTAAATCAGCTGCATTAAACTGACTGCTGCAGACTGTTGGTGCAAAGTTCAACCAAAGAAAGATTTTTCTCCTCTCAGGTTGTTTCAGTTCTGTATGAGAGAAGCTGAGAGGCTGAAAACTTTGTACAAAAAGAAAAAAAAATAGACACAAGAGTACATTTGTGTAGTAGAAATATTTTTCCCTATTAAATAATCATCTCATGAGCCCCACAGTGACCTCTCTGAACCCTGCAGGGGGCAGTGAGGTCCTGTTCAGCGCCCTGAACAAGTCTGACCTGTAAACGTGTTGTAAACTCGTCTGTACAGACCTGTGAGTTTATTCAAGCACGTCTCACGTCACGTTCCTCTGCGAGCATTTTCTCCCTGAGGGGAATCTGAAAAATTTTGTAAGAATTTCTTTATGAGCCGGTCCCTCCGAAATGTGTAACGTTACCCAGTGGAAAATCTGTTTTGATAGGGCTAACTGAGATCATGCCCACATTTTTTATAGCCCAAGTGTTAATATGAGAGGCCCTCTGCAGCCGAGGCCAAAGAAAGAGCTGGAAGCTGTTGTGGTGGCAGATCCTCGGCTCAGAGCAGCAATCCAAGATGAAACGCTAACCGCTGCAGGCGGTGATTAGATGATATTTATAGATGAAAGAAATGCGAACGTGTTAAATAGTTATTTGTAAGTTTCATCAGTAGTTTCTCTCTTTTGAGCCCATTTTCCCTGTCAGTCACAGGACTCTGCTGTCGACAGGAAACGTTTCAGGTTCATGCTGTTCTATGATTTAGAATTTTTCCTGCATGGGCTGTTTTGTGCTGCATGTTGTTGCTGTTTGTGTCGGGCGAGGCTCCTGCTGGGAGGCAGAGGTTATGTTGGGACAGCGGAGGGAAACTGCCTCTTAGATTTGAATTTAGAACAAATGATGTGAAAGATGGATTTGAGAGCAGTGCAGACTGTCTGCTGCTGGTCCAGGAACTCTGCTCGGATGCTAAGATCTCAGCAAAACTTCTGCTGTTTAGACATTTTAGGCACACTGGTCAAGAGAAAATTAAATTGGAGTATTTCATTTTCAGTCTAATGTCTCTTCTGTGTAAAGTTTCAGTTGAGTCTCTTTTGGTTCTTTGTAATTTTCTGCAAAACTAAAACAGCAGCATCTTGTATCTTTTTGCACCCCATGGTGTTTCTTTAAGATTTCAGCTGTGTAATGTATTCTGCTCTGCTATAATTTAGTACGATGTGCGTACAGACGAATGTAAAGTCAGTCTCAGTGATCGGCAATTTTTAGCCGTCAGAGCTGCTTCAGAGAGGCACTTCCCTCAGCTGCTTTTCCTCTGGGAAAACTAAACCAGAATATATCACTGACCATATATAAGAGAAGGAAGGCAGAAGCACAGGGTTCCCATCGGTCATGGAGGTTCTGGAAAGTCATGGAATTTTGAAAATTCTATTGCATACAGGGAAAGTCAAGGAATTTAATAAGTTCTTAGAATAAGTCATGGAATATCATGGAAGTTTATCCACCTTGATTAATAATAAAAACAAAAACAAAAAAAAAAAACTAAATAGTTATTGGCCAAACATGTCCACTTCCCCCTCAGAATTTAATAAAACCTCTGAAGTGCTTTTAACATACTGGTCAAGGAAAAAAATAACGATACCTTCATGTAGGTGATGGAACTTGAATATTTTAGTCATGGAAAGTCATGGAAAAGTCAGTGGATTTTACATTTGGCACAGTGTGGAACCCTGTGTGCACTCTGGCAGGATGTTTCCTGTCCCACAAATCTGTCTGATGTGTCTCAGCAGTGACGAGATCTTTGTGTCCTCAGTCAGTGGGTCAATAAGCTGAGATGGATGTGACACGTCGTTACGTCCCACAGAGCTGGAAGTGACCCAGCACTTTCATCAGAAGACATCATGTCAAATCAGGCCACCGGGTCATGAGGTAAAGTTTGGTAAAATGGATGTTTTGATTGAAAGTTACCGGGCAGAGCTGCTGATTATTGTGCTTTGCTCGTCATAAAAGAGATTTCTAAACTCAGTGAGGCCTCCATCTTTGTTTAAAAATAAATGAATCAGTCAAATAATCACTTCTGACTGCATTAACTGTTTCTGACAAACAACGTGCAGGAAACCCAGTGAAGAGCTGACTGAGATCCTGCACATCTTTATTTTATTTATTTTTTTTCTTGAATCAGAAACAGATTCAGTGTAAAAAGACAGAGATGAAGGCACTGTCCCTGTTCTTTGGCAGCTGGCTGTTCAGCTGCTTGTTTAGATTCTCTGATTTTTTTTAACACATCATCATCATCATCATCATCATCATCACTTTCCTCCCTTTTTTAGCGTCCAAGTGGCATCATGACTCACATCAGGCTCCTCCTCGAAGATGGCTGATTTGCGAGGTGAGTTGGCAGCAGATGATGATATTTCAGGCGCCGTGCAGGCTCATTGGTCTGAGGAGCCTCCATTTCCATAAACAGGAGCCCCATATCCAAATTTGACCCCCCATATATACCCACTGTGATTTCCTCTCCCTACGACTTGCCAGTTCGTCCCAGCCTCTCTCTCCCTCTCTCCCCAAGGCTCCACTGCCCTCCTCATCTTTCTTTTCCTAGGTGAGACCTTTTCTTTTCCTCTCTGCACGCTCGCCGGGTTAAAGTGGTAAAACGATACGGAGTTGTTGTTTTAAGCATTAAACGGCATCTGTATTTTTGGGGAAACCTTCGGTAAAGCGCTGAAGTGATGGAAGCCCAAAAGTGGAAAGAGAAATGTGATGCTGAAGACGACTGATGACTTGATTCCTCAGTTTGAGTATTTTATTGTGAACTGCCCCTTTATTTGCTTAAGGTTTTTGCTAAAGATTTTCACTGGTGCATGACTGTGTGACTGCTGTGTGATCAGTCATGAATTTGACTTTGACATTTTGCAGCATCTGATTATTTTGGAAAACTTTAGAAATTTGAATTAAGTTAAATTTTAGAATTAGAATTTTTAAATTAAAGTTAAACTTTCCTTCTGATTTTGTTTAAGTGAAGTTAAATAGCTCAGTCCTTTCAATGTGGCTGTCCTGAGGCTTTGGTCTTCGGTTGATTAATAATTGGTGTAAAGATGAGCAGAGTTCAGAGTGCACAGTGTTTATTTGTTTAGTGCTGAAGGTACTGACTGGCAGCTAATGCATTATCACAACACTCTGAAACACGACGCGTTCAGGCGAATTCGTCCTGCAGAGAAAAATGCGGCCTGGGTCTTTTCAGGTTATTAGTTGGTCCATCTGTAAAGTCACTTATCGCGGGCGTCAGCGCCGACATGTGAGCCTCCTCCAAACTTAGCTCTGTCAGCGCTCTCACCTCCATCAACTGTTTGACAGATCACATTTCATGGGAGAGTCCGCATCGCTCTGATATTTAATCGCACATTAAGCAGGACCAGGTGTGTCCCCGCGTCCTCGCCCTCACCTCCTCTTGTTTCTCCCTCTGACTCCAAACAGGTCGTGAAGCACAGAAACAGCCAACATGTCTGAGTAAGTGCTTCTCATTTTGATTAAAGCACCGAGGCTTCACATCCTTTCATTTTGCACTTTCCCCTGAGACGCTAACGATGCTGCGTCTGCTCTCTGCCTCGTTACAGGAAGAAGATGACCTCCAGCCGCAGGCATCATCTGAAGGTTTGTCTTTCTGTCTTTTGCTGTGGTTTCACATCGTGGTAAAATGCAGCACACCGGCCTTGACTGATATTGACTTTCTGAGATATCGGTACCAATAGTGTAGGACTGAAGCTGCTGATAAACTGTTTTGTACAGTCATTCAGTATCTTCAAAATATCTTAAAACCTTTTTGATGACAAAAAATCCCCCAAATACTAAGTGTTTACAGTAGAATAGAATAGAACTGAAGCTGTATTGTCACATGTGGAAATTTGTCTTTGGCCTCACAGCAGTCAGTTAAAAATGACAACTTCACATTAAAAGCACAGTCACATAAAAACACCTCTATGCATTCGGACCATAATGAGACACTAAAACTCTCCACTGAAATCAGATTTTATTTTATATTTTTTTACAGTGTGTTAGTGGCTCTTTAATGCAGGATGAGGCAGCTTTCACTGCAGCATCTCACACCTCATTTAAATGACTTCTCATGTCAGATTTCTGATAGAAAAATAAATAATAAAGCCATAATGACCAGCTGTAATGAGGGAAAAACCTCCATCATATGTTTAATAAAGGTTCGATATCGTCCAGATACATCATCAAACTGATATATCGGTCTAATCCTTGCAGCATAGAGACAGAAAAACAGGGATATGCGGGAAATATGCAGAAAGCAAAATTTATCAGTCAGCCAGCCAGCGATGAGAGCCATGTAGGCTCAACCATCACATTTTGTGCTTCTTTCACCATTTTTTTGTCAGTTGTGTCTAAATGGTTCTCACTTCAGTCAACTCTTAATTTTGCATAGCCCCTTTAAAAAACTTTAGTCTAATAGACATTGTACTGCTGCAGTTGCTGACTGGACTCCTTTGTCTCCTTTATTTTCAAACTATTTTGTCTGAAACATTGAAAAACTCTCGTTCTTCAAATGTCACCGCACTGGAGCTCATTCTGGTTTATTTACACACACATATTCCGGTTTCACATCAGCAGAGTGTAAAGCTGCAGAGGTCAGAGGTCAAGCAGAAACTTTGTGCCAGCACATCAACTCCTGGCAGGACGGCAGACACACAGCAGATGATAATCAGGATAAAGATAGCAGCTCACATATTGAAACTGCATCCAGTGCAGAGCGTCAGATTCTTTAATCTGATACAAACTTCAGCTGTGACTGATGATATGAATCACTGATTAGATTTTAAATATTTTCCATTACTGATTTTATGACTTTGTTTTTTAATAAGGTCAGAATAATGTGATTCATGTTTGAAACAAATGTAGTTAAAGTTGAATTTTGCTATTAGACATAAGTAGGCAACAGTCCAGAGCCTCATGAATCAAAAGGCCTGAGGCTTTCAAAGACACTAGAGCCTGACAAGTAATAATGAACGAAAAATCAAAGTTGCTCAGTTAAATATAATCAAAAATAGATAAAAATTCAGTGTTAAATGCCTGTATTTGCCAAATTCACCCATACATTTAATATTATCTCCATAGGCAGTACACTCATATTAACTGGTACAGGCATTTTTTTAATCTATTCCAGTTAATACGTAACAATGATGCGATTTCAAATTGGAGCGGAGAAAAGAAAGAGAAAGAGGGGTGAGGTCCAATGTAGAGACAGTTCACCAAAACCAACAAAATTATTTCTAAAACCAACCAGGAACAAGAAATATAAAAAAAACACAAGTGGAATATCACACCTGAAAGAAAGAGCGTTTAAAGACTGAATGTGAATCGCTGTTTATTGCATCTTCTCCAATCAACAAGCCGCACTGAGCTAACCCCTCTAGGTAAAAATTAAAGGTTGTGTTGCAACTCTTATTATTTTCATTTGAGTGTGTTTGAGGTTTTGTGAAGTGAAAATCGCAGCCTGGTTTCTGCCTGGTGTCTCCAAGCCACTAAAACTATACAGTGCAGTGTTGAAGCGATTATTTCACTCGTCTGTCCTGCAGAGTTTGATGCTCTCCATCGCTGCCACCATGATTGAGAAGGAGAAGAAGGAGCTTGTAGAAACCAAGAAGGCCTACATGGCTGAGAAATGCCCTCCTCCTGACCTGAGCGGAGACCAGGCAGCACTGATGGTGAGATCTGGAAAAATCCTCAAATCCGTCACTTAAGTAAAAGTATCAAGGCCATCATGGAAAAAAATCCGACATTAAAATCACAGCATGTCCCTCCAGTCAAAGTGTGTCAGTGTTGTCAGTCAAATGTAGCTGAGTGTGAAAAGTCAAAGTAGTCCTAGTGAAGAATGGTTCCTTTCAGAGTGTTAAATTATTGATGCATTAACCTGTAAGAAGTATTTGAATGTTGTAGCTCTAACTGCTCCATATACTGTTGGCTAGTTTACACTCTAACAATGCATCACATTTGATGTTTTGCATGGAAAAGCTTCTTCTGCAAAGGAACTAGGAACTCCAGCCGTCAGATAAATGTAGTGCAGGAAAAAGGACAAGATTTCCCTCTGAAATGTAGAGCAGGAAAAGGATGAGAAAGAAAGGCTCACTGGATGGAAACATTTTGGGACTTTACTTTTTTTCCCCTCCAGTTTATACTGTCAGGTTGTTCTTATCTTTAATCATATGGTGCCTTTTTACTCTAGTTTTATCTTTTTTCATGAAAGGCCTAATTCTGTATTTGATCATTAAGCACTTTGTAAACTTATCTAGAAAGTGCCATGTAAACTTAATTAATTTTTATAAACTGAAAAGATCAAAATGTTGTTTTAAGTTTTGCTGTAAACCAGTCAGTGATGGATTATGACCCCTCAGTAAATGTCATATTTGTCTCCTCCTGCAGGAAACCTGCAAAAAGCTGCATGCTCTCATTGACAAGCTTGATGAGGAGAGGTACGATGTCGAGGCCAAAGTGGGCAAAACTGACAAAGAGGTACAGTATATAAATAAACTTGACTTGAAGCAGCGGGGCTGATGGGAAATGTAGTCATATGTAGAGAAACAGTAACAATACCTCTGCTGTCAATCATCACCACCATAATCTCACTGCTTTACAGTCATTATAACATCATGGCACTGTTGACTTGACAGTGATATACTAAAGTTCAAAAAATAGCTGTTGTCATGTGAAAACCTCGTAACTCCAGTTTTGGTGACTGTCATGCCTTCATTTGAAGGATTAAATTTTGTGACCTGTGGGTTTAGAAATCTCTTTCAAACCACTTTGAGAAAAAAAACAACAACAAAAAACACAACACATAGTTCCACAAAAGTTTTTCATGTCACTAATGACACCTGCTGGAGCCAAAAAGTCATTACAACATGGATATCAAATCATAAGGTAATAAATGAACAGAACATGAACAAAAAACTGTCAAATAGTAATGCAGGGTAGACTATAGCATGTAGCAGGCTAATGTAGCTGAAACTACAAAAAACTCTTTAAAAAAGTCTTTAAAGCTAAAAAAACCCATTTCGGTAGTATTAGTTTGTGTCAAATAAGCACTTTCTTTCATTAGTAGCTGTATAATAAGCTGGATAACATACAGCCAGATAGTCACTATCACAAAATAAAGCCCTTCAAGGTGAGACAGGACTTCTCCATGAATGAAACCTGGACGTTCTTGTCCCAATGCTGCAGAGTCTTTGACCCTTGACCTGCTGTTCTCCTCAGATTGACGACCTGAAGATCAAAGTGGTGGACCTGGCAGGTGTGAAGAAGCCTGCCCTGAAGAAAGTGCGCATGTCCGCCGACGCCATGCTGAAAGCTCTGCTGGGCTCCAAGCACACGGTCAACATGGACCTGAGGGCCAACCTGAAACAAGTGAAGAAGGAGGTGAAAGAGGAGGTGAGTTCTGCACGACAGGGAGGAGAACAGACAGGCGGGGTTAGGTCAAATCAAAATCTATTGACTCGGAAAGGCTGGCACTTTGTTGATACCAGAATATGTTTGTGTCCTGCAGCCTGCAGAGGCAGTCGGCGACTGGCGTAAGAACATTGAAGACAAGGCTGACAGGAAGAAGATGTTTGAGGCTTCCTAAACAACTTAACACTTCTTGTACTCGCTCTGGGCTGTTAGCACTTTTTATGGATTTACTGCAAAAATGTTACATTTTTCATTGAATTAAAATGCTTTTTGTTTCATTAAATTTGTAACTTACAGCTTGGTGTTTTATTGTACTTTTGTACTGCGGGGGAAGGGCAGGAAGTGGAATTGGCCACTAAGTGACACAGTTTTATCTTATATCGCTGTCATCGGGTGAAAAACTCGTATCTTCCTGGTATCAGCCTTGTTTTCACTTGAAAATTATGATTTTTTTGAAATTTTATAACTGGCTTTGAAAATGTTTCATAATCCAAATGCCTGTTTAATTTAGCTCCATGGTTCGAATTACAGGGAAGCTAGGGGAAGCTCAGCTCCCCTGAAAAGGTCAGGAGCTCCCCTGAAAGCCTACTTTGAGAAATTTAGGGGGAGCTCTTAAAATCGTCAAGTTTGTGCCAGATTATAGTTTTTATTTAAATTTTTTTTAATGTAAACTAAGGTTCCCAGAATAAATAAAAAATAATAATACATGTCAATGTTGTATTTATTCACTCATATTTGTCCCTTTTATAATGAACATAATGTTATTCCTCCTGTGGCCATTCACGCGTAGCGGCGCTGTGCACGCAAATCACTATGTTAACATCGTGACTTGGTCTTTTCTTCGTGTCGTCGGCTAGGTAGCTAATGCCATGTGTGAATGGAAATTTTTTCAGTACTAACCACATGTCCATGTATGTGCATGCATGTGACAGGTTTAGTAGCGCACCTGAAAATAGGCTCCCCCCGAAAGCCATTGTGTAATTCGAACCCTGTTTAGCTCAACCAGTGTAGGACATCAAAATTGCCAATATTCAAGTTACAGGGTTTTCACCTGACAGCGACGGTATGCATCAGTCTCATTTCATTCTGTAGTTGAACTCACTGTTTCTTCTGTACTGATATTCACTTTTGACTCCTATTAGCGCTTTTGTAATAAATTTGTTGTCTTTCATACATTTGATGATCATGAGATACTTTGTCCTTTCACTCAGTGACGGGCACCATGCTGCAGGGCATCACACACCCTGTCACATCTGTGTCATCTTATATAAAAACACACAAGTCAAAATCCATTTTTAACGTATTCAAAATAGAATTCCCTTTTTTTGTCTTTATGAACAAAGGCCATAATAGAAACAAGTGAAAATTTAAAGAATTCTCCAAGCTGCTTTTCTTACAATTAATATTACCTGTTACTTTATTAACTGACACTGATGGAGTCAGAGGATGTTTGAACTTTTACACTGAAAGTAACATTTTACTTTATTCAAATTAAATCAGTTAAGACGCAGGAAAAGCACCTAATCTCTTGAAACATGCTAGTTCTCCTCAGTGTTATGTATTCAGTGCTGAATATGAAGCTTGATGATGAGACAAATTAGTTTGTCTTGTTATAGCTTTCAGAAGAGCAGGAATACATCAATATATCAGCTTCAAAAAACAAAAACTATCTTCCAATATTTTTACAGCTGATTTTGGCATTTTTTCTTTTCTAGAAGTGTCACTTAATACAAGTGTCAAATTACCAAGAGTAAAACTAACATGGTCTTTTGTTTTAAACAAGAGTTACCTAAAAACAGGCCTGTCTGAAAGGCTGAATCTGTTTGTCACCTGCTTTTGTATCATGATTTTTATAAAAATGCATATCAGTATCTGTATTGTTCGCTCACTTACCAGATATCAATACTGGTCTCAATAAAACATATTGGTGCATCCCTATTAAAAGTTAGCACAAACACAAAGTAAAAGAAAGCATCTAAAAGGGCACATATGCATGCTCACTGGGATGTTGGACGCTGTTAGGGTGTAAATATTGAATCATATTTGTACCTTGATCACCTCTAAAAGAAGAGTTACACACACACAAGTAACAGTGTGTGCATTGGTACAAACATGTACCATGTGGAAGGTCTTTCAGTGTCTACTGTGCCGGTCTGGGAAGGCGATAGAGTCCAGAAGAACTGAGCAGGCTGCAGATCTGTCTGCAGCTCTTCACTTTCAACACGCAGACAGGAAGCTGGATCGACCACCAGGTGTCAGCAGAGGACTTCTGTCTCCTCACTGATGTGCTCTCTAAACGCAGAGGATTATCAATATACTGCAGATGGATCATCTCAGTCAGTACGGTGCAGAGATGCTGATTAGAAGGGCAGCTTCTTCTAATTTCTCCACCACATTTGACACTTTTTTTTCACCTGAGGGTGCCGACCTCTTTAATCCACTGATAAATTTTTTTTATTATTCCCAAATGGACCAGAGTGATCAGAAATGAGCACCTTAACCTTGCAGAAGGTGAGCATTATTATTTCTATTTTGCAGTTTGCTGTTTTACTCTGTGTGCAGTTTTTTCATGTGCAGAAATTCTCATTAACAGATTTTCATGCAACTCAGTAAAGCAGCTGGGAGCCTTTTGGCTTTAAGGCAAAATTGATGTGTTTATTGTTATTTAATGTTTCTGTTTCTTTTCTCTTTTCAGTTGTTTGAGTCTCTGAATCCACACAGACCAAAGCAGCGCCAGGTTTTATAAACAATGACATAGAGAAGGTATGTTCTTAAAGGAGCACATTATAAGAATTCACTTTCCCTTTATTTATGTATGATCAAATGTGTTTAACCCCCAACTCAAATTTTCTCTTAAATTCCCCCCTAAGTATGTTCAAAGTGTTTCCATATTGTAGGACAGTGTCCATCCATATTGTGTATCTGCTGGTTGCAGCTTCATTGAAGCTCCATCACACTTATATTGAGTGAAATATTCAAAGCCAAGATGCCATTGTTTTATGGCTGCAGCATTACATCAAATAGAAAAGATCTACATGTCTTGTGCATCATTTTATACACATTTCCCTGGAATTCAGCAGGACAGATTTGTTATCTTTGGAAACCTTGGGATCTCCACTACAGTTTACAATAATGTTCAAGACATTGCTAAAGTATAATTTTGTTTGATCACTTAAAATTTAAAGTTATGCATTTTCAAAACTCTGTCCTTGTTTCAAAGCAGTTTTGACTAACTAAAACCAAAACATATTCATCTTCCAATTTATTGAGTTCAACTAATTCAATTCAACTTTTATCAAAAGTACATTTGTTTGCAAAACACCAAGAACATTATTCTCACAGCGAACCATCTGAAAACAAAGTCATGACAACTGAATAGTATGGCACCTTTAGTCTCTTTTTTTATGGCTTTCTGTCTCTGCTTTTTTTTTTTCTGAAGCAGTCCGACTTTTTTTCTCCACCCTGTCTTCATGTCCGCCCTCCGACTGTCTGACCAGTGTCAGTGTCCCGAAGCCCAGATCACCGCCCAGCTGCCACCAGGACAATTTGGAGGATTTATGAGGTGAGTGGGTAAAGGATGAAGGTATTTCAGGAGCTCACCGGCCAATTGGTGTGAGAGTTCCTCATTACCATAAAGAGGAACCTCCAAATCCAGTCCAAGCCCATATATACACCTCAGATCCCACAGTTAGTCTGTGACTTCCCTGTGCCTCCCAGTCCTTCACCAAGTCTCCTTGTAGGTGAGAAATTCACTTCGTATTTTACTGTTTTACTCAGTGGATGTTTATTGGAGAAAGACTAAATCTAATCTCAACAAGTCAAGGATTTGCACTTGTCACATTTGCACAGCACATATGCGATTTCTGGGCAGTTTAGGTGAAAAAAATTTTTGTATTTGTGTGTAAATTCAAGTATTGATCTTATATTCTCACTTGAGATATTTGAGTGTTAGTAACACAGAGCATTTGAAGAATGACAAAAGTTACATAACTGAAATATCCACTTCAGGAAAATTTGAAATAGCAGAGTTCTCATGTTAATGACAGAACTAAGAGAGACTTATGATTTCAAAACCAGGCCTGGAAAGGTTATGGAAAATATATGGATATTCAAAAGTTTTCAGTACTGAAGTGTTTACTGTCAGGTTTGGCTGCTGGCAGATCTGTTTACCTCTGAGGATCCAGAATGATAGATTAAAAATTTTTATCAGATTAATTACATGATATGCTATTAAATAATCAAACTAGTCACAATTAATTGCACATAGCAATATTTTCTTGTAAAAGCCCCCAAATTAAGATATTTCCACTCAAAAATGTTATTGTGGCACATGATTGAAACATTGAATAGAAATATCAAAAGATAGCATTAGAAATCAATAAAAAAAATTGTATTTTCAATCATTTTTCAAAATACATTTTTTTTCATTGAACATAAGTCTCTCACTCAGCCTATTATGTGGTCATAACGGTTTATTGTTATTATTATTATTATTATTATTATTATTATTATTATTATTATTATTATTATTATTGTTTAGCATAAGCGGATCACTTAAGCAACCATAGCAGGTTTTTTTTTTTTTTTTTTTTTTACTATTTAACATACTATTT
>OMKZ01040752.1:1990-23682 GCA_900302535.1 Neoniphon sammara | reverse complement strand
ATATGCATGTGCAACTAACACACTGACCGGTTGGAACTGTGAGACACACAGGGTTGGGGGGATGTGTGGGTAAATTGACTCCGGTGGTGTCAGTGGCACCCTGAGGTGCTCTCTTGTCATTGGTAAAAAATTTGTCAGTCCTATTTGTTAACATGTAGGACTATAAAAATTTCTTAATTTTTATACCTCATCTCATGCATTTGGATGTGTGCTCCTCCATTAATCTGCTCTGTTAAATCAGCAGTGCACTGAGGTATTTTGCATGTTACCGCCCATAAAAATGTCATCATAAACGTCAGCACTGACCTTTGACCTGAGCCAGAATTAGCTTCAACCTGATTGCTTCAGGCCTTCAGTCATCAATAGCTCCTGGATCCTGGTTTCTATTTTAAAATGTAGAAATGACCAAATCAGTCTAAAGCCAGCAGACTCAACTGTTACTATTACTCAGTAGTAATTAGAAAGACTCAACGTCATTTCCAGGCAGTCAGAAAGTGCTAACTGGACATCTTCTTGAAATGGAGCTAAAACCAGCAGCAGCTACAGGGAGCGTCCAGTAACCGAAAGGTCAGAGGTTTGATCCTGATGTGTCATAATGTGCCTGAGCCTGAAACTAAACCCCAACCTGTTCACTCATTGAAGAATGTTCTGGAGCATCAGCTAAACAACAAAATTAAAAGGTCATCTAACAAATTTTAATCCTAACCTTTTTTCTTTCTTACAGAGTTTGAAACTAAAAAACAGCCAAGATGTCTGAGTAAGTATTTGTATTTTATTTCATTCTAGCAGAGCTGTACACATGATAGGAAAGATTTTTAGGCCTAAATCCTTTCTTCACTTTATTCTTTCAAAAAAAAAGCAACTATTAAGTTGCTATTGTTTGATTGCTTACTTGCTATTGTTTGAGTGCTTAATGTTTGAACATTTCAAACTATTACAGATTTTACTTTTGTGTTGCCTGTGAATACTAATGTAAATTAGGATTATATTTTAGTTTCAGAGTTAGAAAATATCCAAGAAGTCCTGTTGTAATTATAAATATTTCTGTCATTAAAGGGGAAAGAAGATGACATCAAGCCGCAGGCATCATCTCAAGGTAAGATTTCAAATAATTACAGTCTATAATTATAATATACTAGAAAACAAATTTTATTATAAAACCTTTTTGACCAAGGCCTAAACCTCATACAGCCACAGCTAACAACTCAACAAATTAAAGTACAAATAGTGAAGCAACATGTGGGACAAAATGAGAAACTGTTATATATTTTCGCAATAAGCTGTATTGACAGGGCTATTGTTCTGCGAGGATATACCTTGTACATTAAGACAAATAAGATATAATTTGTTCAAGGTAAACAAAACCGCTAACCTAGTTCTTTGTCCTGCAGAGTTTGATCCTGCAGATTGCTGCTAACTGGCTGGAGCAGGAGGCGACAGAAATCGCCGCCGCCAAGGAAGCTTACATGGAAGAGAAATGTTCCGCTCCGGACCTGAGCGGAGACCAGGCCGCTCTGATGGTAACATCTGCTTTCAAAACTTCCCATAATGTGACAAAATAGACTCTCAGGCAGCCATGTTGGAGGTCTTCAGCTCTGTGAGCAGCTGGTTGTGTTTCTAAACATGAAAAGAGCTGGTTCATTTCATCACTGATCCATCTGACTTATTTAGTGTTTAGATAATGTCAGCCTGTTAGCTAGCTAACTATAGTATTTGCTAACCATCACTGTCTTGTTGTTAACATATCTGATTAGCTTAGCACACTAGCTAACATAGCTAGTAGCAGCTAGCGTTAGCATGGTAAATTAGCCTGGTGGCTAGTTAGCTAGCTAACAGTTTGTTCAGGTTAAGCTGGGTCTTTGTTAAGCTGCAACTCAGACTTTGGGGTAGAGATGGTATTTAGCTCCCCAAATGTTTGAATTCACTATTTTAAATCTTTTCTCAGTGACTTTCAACTTGAAATGAAATTATTGAAATCATTTGACAGTATCTCTTGTAGATACTCTTCAGTTTGAGGTGATCTGGTACCTTCACTTTGCTTTTGAAGTGTTCCTGTGTGTTTATTACCTGCCTGAATAATTAGCTATTCATTTGTCATCATATCAGCATTAAAATTTTCCTAAATTTATTATCATGGAATATTTGCACATTGGCAGTACTGATGCTATTTACTGTCCAAGGTAGCTAAAATACTTAAGATGTTGATAAAAGTTGCAAAAACTGCAGCAGAATAATTATGCTCCTGAAATCCTGAGGACAAGGCTGCTAATGTTGAGTAATAATGGTGATTACAATATTGGGCAAAAAAAAAAAAAAAAAAAAAAAAGTTGTAGCCACAGTTAAGTTTTGGTATTATTGACGCCAATGATAAATAATTTCTTTATGTTGAAAGCTGAGATGGTTGTGCATCAACAGGTTGTATCACTTGTGTTTGTATCAACAGGAAATTTGCAAAAAGCTGTCCCAGGCTATTGATAAGATTGATGAGGACAGGTACGACGCCGAGGCCAAGGTGGTGAAGACGGACAAAGAGGTAGAGTCATATTTTATTTTAACAAGTCCATGTGGTCTTGTGTATCTCAGCAGGTAGAAGAAAGCACCAACACTGCTGTGGGTAGAAGTCACAATAACTTCTTGGATTGTTTACAGTCATAATACTGCAAGACGGGTAAAAGTATCCAAATTTAAAAAAAGAAAAATCTGCTGTGTGGTCTCTGTGCAGATTGCAGAGCTGAAGCTCAAAGTCCAGGAGCTGGGTGGAGTGAAGAAGCCCGCTCTGAAGAAAGTGCGTATGTCTGCTGACGCCATGCTGCAGGCTCTGCTGGGCGGAAAACACAAGGTCACCATGGACCTGAGGTCCAACCTGAAGCAGGTCAAGAAGGAGGTCAAAGAGGAGGTGAGTTAATACAAATGATAGCTATGCAGATTGTTTCCCCTGTCGCTGTTTCTCAGTGTTGGCTTCAATAAACACTGACTTCAGTAACGTTTCAACCTCTGCCTGATATGAAAAGTCCACTCACATACAACAATAACTTTGAAGACAACTACAACTACAAAGTTTCAAATGCAACAGATGCAACAACAAAGCATCAAACTCAGCTGACCTGGTCAGTCAGCTCTGTTTGGACACGTCGTTACAGCAGGAAGGCAAAAATGCTTCAGATTTAAAAATGAGGAACAAGGAGTTACATGAATGATTAAATTTGTATCGAAAATATGAAAAGCTGTAATGTCATCTGGACAAGAATGAGGTCAACAGTAGAATGAGCTTCAGTTAGTAGATCACCAATGTTGCAGGTGAACAACAGTAACAAGTTCAAAGGTCAGAGGTCACAGCAGCTGGATAAGAGATGGAGCAAATATCCCTGTGAACCAGAATGGAGGAGATGAGTTTTGTCTGTGTGGGATCATTCTCTTGATCTTGTAAATAGATGCTCATTGATGCTGATCAGGACCCACATATCTTTCTGATATCAGAAACTTAAACATGTTTATTTTCTCCTGTCTAAATGATTAAATGTCGTGTCTGTCCCTCAGGCGGTGGAGGCGGTCGGCGACTGGCGTAAGAACATTGAAGACAAAGCAGACAGGAAGAAGATGTTCGAGACTTCCTAAAAGACTTTCAGATCACACTCCCTGTTTCCATTTCCTCTCTGTTTGGAATTACATTTTACCTTTTTCACGGAATTTGGATCAACCTGTTGTACCATTAAATCTTTTAAATTGGACAACGCTGCCGTTCTTCTTCAGTCTTTCTCTGAGGATGTTCTCAGTGTGTTCTTGAGTCTGAATCCTAAGGTGATGTTTTTCATGGTCAGGAAATAAGTTTAACCCAAAATTTAAGGTGGTAGGAATGTTTTGGTACAGCGGTGAATTAAAGAAATCTTCAGTGTTGGAAAAGATCTTTTCTAGTTAATGAATTCCTCTAAAGCTAAACCACAAGATGTCAGCAGAGAGCCTTTCTCTCTCTTCATCCTCCGCCTGCTGGGTGTTCGCCCCCGTCCACAGCTCCTCTCATATTCAGTGATATTTCCACCAAATCACAGTTCTGCATTTCATTTACATTCAAACCCTGAAGCTGGAGCATCATTAAATCCTGCAAAAGGTGAGTAGCTCTCTTTTAGCTCTATCACTTTCCCTGTAGTGTAATTTTTGCATGAAATATTGCCTAAATGTAAGACAAAGTTTTGGCTGAAACATTAGGACAGAAGTGCTGAAAACATTCCTGCATGCCTGCAGGTTTCAGCAGCTGGTAGAAACACTTGCTGAAAGCCCCGGTGTGTTTGAGGGAAACTTTTCAGTGATCTTTGATTTCCTCACAGCATGTCACAGCTGGTTTGGATGGCGTGAAAAAAATCGAGTAATTGAGCTGATTTATGAAGGGACATCACTCGTCTGTCAGCGTCTTGTTGTTTGGCTGTTGCTGAGTTGAGTGATGGCGCGGAGAATTTCATTCACCTACCACATGCTGGCATCAAAGCCGAACTCAAACACGGGAGCTGCCTGCTGTTTGTAAGACTTTTCTTACCCTGCATCACCTGTGAGCCTTATAATAACTTCCAATGAGCCCCAGAACATATCATGAAAATGTTTTTAAATGGAATGGAATTAATGTAACGTGGAATCTGATCACATTACTCTTTAACTCACACCTAAGATAACTGTCTCAGCACTCAGAAGCTGCTGCTGTCACTACAGGCTTAGAAAATACACCACAAGAAATCTCCATGTCACCAAGTCCTTCAGTCCTCAGTGCTCAAATCTTGTTTTTCTTCCAACAAGGTCAAAAATCTGCCAGTGGGATGAGATAATCCCACTTGTTTCCAATGCAGATTCACTTGTTGGTCGAAAATTTTTGGTTGAAAATCTCCCAATGAGATCAAATAATACCACTTGTTTCCAATGCTAATCAACTTGTTTCCATAAATTTTATGAACCAAGTGTCATTTTCTTTTATCCTAGTGGGCTGATCTGCCTTATTCTGCCTTGTTTCAACAGATTTATACTTGTTCCCAGAGAAATTTCTGAAAAACTGCATTGGAAACAAAGGGGATTATCTCATCCCACTGGCAGATTATTTTTTTCACTTGGTTGAAACAAACAAAAAAAAAGATTTCAACACAGAATATGTGGCTAAATGACTTGTTCAGATGGATATTTTTGCAGTCTAAGCATTAATCAGCACCTGTGTGACTGTGTCTCGCTGTTGTGCAGCAATCAGCCTCATCTCTTCTCAGTTTGAGTCGTATGTGGCTGGGAGGAGGAACCTAATAGCGCCCGGCATCGCGGAGACAACTTCCTGCAGGAAATTTACGAGGTTAGTTGCGGAGGTACGGTGGTATTTCTGGAGCCTGCTGGCCTATTGGTCTGAACTGGCTCTACTACCATAAAGAGGGCTGACTTTCTGCTGAGCACGCACTTCACACCCTATATACCCTCTTTAAACTTTTCTGTTTGGGACTTGCCAGTGTCTCCCCTTCTTCCACCAAGTGTGTGTCCTGCCCTGCCCCTCTTCTTCACTTTCAGTAGGTGAGAGTCTGTGTTTCCATGTTGACTGTGTGACGCTGTGCTAGAAACCAACAGATCCAGAGCCAATGAAAAAACATAGGACCGTGTGTCTTGTTGTCTGCAGGGATTCATTGTTGTTGTGCAGATGTGCTGCTGTGACCCATGACCTCTGAGGCTGTTCAGAGGTTTGGATGTAGAAAGAGAGAGGGAAAGGTTATATAATAGCTGTGAATGTATTGAAGGACATTCATGTGAATGGGAGAAGAGCTGTAGTGAATCTGAAGTGAACATGCAGAAGTCAAATTCAAATCTCAGTTTGGAATTTGAGTTAACTTTGTCATTTTGTGAATTTAATCAAATGTTATTTTTTTTAAATCAAATTTGAGTTAATCACAAATTTATGATGTTTGAATGTTACTTTGTTTCTGTTAGGTTGCTTTATTTTTTAGGAGTGAAATATTTTCAAAGATAGAAAGTACAAAACAGCAGTTGGTGTTTCGAATCTTTGATTTTGAGCATTTTCAAAACTGCGCAAAAAATCTTGATTCCAAGCTGATTTTTTATGAGAAAAACTGAATTTATTTCTTTGTAAAGAAGATTTGAGAATGAGTTTCACACTGCAGGTCTTTTTCAGCTGCAGTCGGATGTGATTCAGTGTTTGATTTAATCTGTCAGGGATTTTTAATTCTTGGTGTAAATTTCTACTGAAAATATTATGATCTTATGATCTCAATATTGTCACAATAATGTGTTGTAAATATAATCAAGAGGGTCTACGTGTCATTGCAAAAGATTTGTACTTTTTTTTTTGCTTTTGTGTATATTTGAAAAAGTTACATATGATTGATTGGATCTGGATTTTGTTCGACTCCCAGCTTCTCTCTTAGGATTGTGGAGAAAATTTTACGTTTGAACCTTATTTGGTGGAAGAAAAAAAGTAAACATGTTTTTATTGATCATGGTTGCAGTCAGTCTGCTGTGCTGATCCTGTGGCAGCTTGTCGTTTGCATGCCTGCAGGATGTTGGATTTGGTGTTAATGGCTCTCACTGCGTGCCTGGCTCTACGTTTTACTCCTTTGCTGCCGGTATTCGTGTTGGGAGCCTCGGCTCGCCGTGAGAAGGTGAATTCCAGGCAGAAGGTCTGCGGCGGGGCAACTGCTCGCTGTAAAGGCCTGGCATTTGACCCCGCCCGTCCAAAATTAGCTGGTTTGTGATTGCTGCAGCAGGTTTTCCACGATAGTAAATTAGATCAAGTTTCTGGGGGTCAAGTGGTCACTGATCGATAAGCAGGCAGGACAGATTCAGTTGTGCTGATGTGCTGTGTGTCACCTGCCTGACCACTGGGTTTTTACTGATGACACTTTTCTGTCTCTGAACAGGGTGTGAAGCGCACAACCTGCCAAAATGTCTGAGTAAGTACATGTTTTCTTCTTTGGGCCAGTTAGGTGTCACAAATCTTTATCAGATCATGATCAGCCTGATCAGCAGGCTGCTTGTGTTTTCATTATCTGCCTTTCTGACTTCACGTTGTGCCGTATATTTGTGTGCAGCGGTTTACATTTATCATTTATCCTCGAAGGCCTGATCAACGTAAACTGAGCTGACACACAGTTTGTCAGAGCAGCCAAGACATCATGTGATGAAATCTGCCCTTTCGCTCATGATTATGCCTCTAATAACAAGCTGCACCTGTTGTGCTGTGTTTGATGACAGGGGAAAGAAAATGACCTCCAGCCGCAGGCATCATCTCAAGGTGAGACGTTCACCGCCTTCATGAGACTCTGTGGGATTAAGTACAAACTCATCAGCTTGTTTGCAGGTTTCCAGCACATCAGGAGTTAATGAAACTCAATCTGGATGTGTCGCCGCTCAGTGACTTGACAAACCAGCTCATGTTGACATTACAGCACAAACTGCTTATGAATTTCAATAGAACCTTTACAGCAAATGATCATTTGGACTAAGGCTGCAAATTTATATTCATTGTGGATTAATGTATTGATGATTTCTTCAACTAAAGGATTAATTATTTAGTCTGTAAAATGTGAAAACTGAATCCAAATGATGAGAAGTGATCAGAGTGCAAAGTGAAGTCTTCAAATTGCTTCCTTAGTCTGAGCAGCAGCCAAAAAAAAACCCCAAAGTATTAATTTTATAATGATATGAACGGAGAAAAGGAAGACAGTCTGAGCATCTTAGTGATCTTAGTGAAGTTGGAGTCAGACAGTCTTTGGGATTTTTACATGATCAGCGACTAAAAGGATTAATCAAATATCAAAATTATAATCGATTCATTTTTCCATTCAGTTTACATTTGATATATTTATTTTTTGATGAATTTGTTAAAACTTCAAGACACTGAAATGCGGCAACCATCTGACGCAGCAGTGCTCTCTTCTTCTTCGCCCTGCAGAGTGTGATGCTGCAGATCGCTGCCAGCTGGCTGGAGCAGGAGAAGAAGGATTTACAGGAGGCGAAGGAGGCCTACATGGCTGAGAACTGCCCCGCCCCCGACCTGAGCGGAGACCAGGCCGCCCTCATGGTAAGACTGACGCCACGCTGCAGCCATCAGCCTGCACTGCTTTATTTCAGCTGATGCCAATACTGATATTTCTGCTGGTAACTGGAATTTTGTGTCTTCAACTTTCCCTCAGAATTTGTTCCTCGTCAGACTGTTTTTCTGTAGCTGTGGTCATAAAGAAAACTCGTATCACAGGTGCAAGACACTGACTGGCTGATATCTGAATTTGTCAACAGAGAACTTAAGTTAGCCTCTGTGCTTTAAAAAGAAGTCATTTTGTAAGAGTGCCACTTTTCTGAGATGGAAAACAAATGTTGATGAGTTATATCTGTCAGTTTGGATGAAAGAATCTGAATCATGAAGTTTACCTTGTTAAATCAGTGTGATACCTTTCATCACATCAAATCCTGCTTATGGAGTCAGACTGAGCTGTTATGTTTAAGGTGTGAAATGTCGTGTTTGTTTGTGCGTGAACAGGAATTCTGCAAGAAGCTGCACCAGGCCATCGACAAGATCGACGAGTCGAGGTACGACGCCGAGTCCAAGGTGACGAAGACAGACAAGGAGGTAGAGTCCGATGTGCAGAGCGCGCTCACATCCTGCAAACAGCAAAACCAGCAGAGTCCAGACTGAGAGAAAACTGAGTGACAGAGCTTTAACACATGATGATGTGTTTGAACTCAGGTGTCATACAGGAGTTAATTATTGCTGTATGAGTCAAAAAGACCACGGATACACCTGCATCACCATCACAACTGGTCACAACTGTATTCTTCTCAAAAAAGTGAAAACATTTCAGCTAATTCCTTTGGTTTACAGTGGAAATGATCTTTCTCTTAATCAAGAGACATTTCCTTTATACCAGCAGAGTGATCTGTCTTTTCTCAAGACGTCACTCGTGTTGAGAAACTTCTTGAAATACCTGAAACTGTCTCATTTAAAACTGGAATTTTATCACCTGATTGACAGAATTTTCACTTGTTTTGCGAATTACAAAGACTTGATACCAGACTGAGTGACTTAAGATGAATGTTCTGACTTATTTTCTATGGAAAGGAGGCATTGCTGCGTTCTCTGTACCAAGAACATAAAGTCAAAAATACTTTGCAGAAAAGTGCAGATTTTAATGAGTCTCATAGCATAATCTTATAATCTCTATTAATGAGTGGATCCTGACAGAGAGAAAACTCTTTATTCTGCAGGCTGCTGGTGTGTTTAGCAGCTCTGGAGCTGCTGCATTGGAAACACTTGTGACCTTTTCAGCAAAAGTTTCCTTCACTGGTGTAATAATCTCAGTCCAGATCCAGGAAGTCATTGCTGCTAACTGATGAGGAAAGACCTCGAGATCTCTGCTTGCTTTCAGTTTGTGGACAAAGTTAACACACGTTCCTCAGCCTCAGAAATAACACGGGCTGAATGTTCTTGTGCTTCCAGATCGAGGAGCTGAAGCTCAAAGTTGTGGAGTTGGCCGGAGTGAAGAAACCCGCCCTGAAGAAAGTGCGTATGTCCGCTGACGCCATGCTGCACGCTCTGCTGGGCGGAAAACACAAGGTCACCATGGACCTGAGGGCCAACCTGAAGCAAGTGAAGAAGGAGGTCAAAGAGGAGGTGAGGAACAGCTCAAAAAGCGTTTACAGATCATTGTAAATCAGAAATCCTGAAATCCAAGTGTATAATTTTGCACTGCTGTCCAAAAACAGCCACATAAAATTTCATGAAACGAGCACAAACTCTGCAGCTCAGCTTCCTCATTGCAGGAATAAAGTGAAGCTTGGCTGCTCCACTGTTAAAGGACTCTGTGCCAGCAGCAGGAAATGTGACATTTCCAGCTCCTGGTCACGTGGAAAGGTTGCCTAACGCTTCGGTTTAGCAGCTGCAGCAGTTTGGTTCAGGTTAGCTTCGGGTCCTAAAGTCAAACTTCTGATCTCAGTAGAAAACTTGTTGTCATGAGTTGGGAATTGAACCTGGCTCACTGGAGCTGAAGGTTAATGTCTCTGCCCAAATTCAATAAGCCACAAATGTTTCTAGCAACAACAGTGTCTTACTAGAACAATTTAAAAATGTTTTCATTGGAACGTACAGATAATATAATTTAGATGGAGAGCTTGTGAAATTAATAGACTGTACATAATATCACTTTTTATTTTTCTGCTCCATGATACATATCGCATTGTTTGTTTTGTCTCATCCCTGTTCTCCATGTTCCTGACAAATCCATGTTCCCCCTCAGACACAAGAGGCCGTTGGCGACTGGCGTAAGAATGTCGAGGACAAAGCCGACAGGAAGAAGATGTTCGAGACTTCCTAAAAAAAAAAAAAAACGTCCTGGATCCTCCTGGCTGTTGAGGACAGCGGGGAAGACGTTTCCGCCCGAGGTCTGAGTGACTGAATGTGTTTCTGTGTCCCAGTAGGCCACAAGGAAGACGAACTCTTGATGTCTGTTGTTGGTTGTTTTGTTCGTGAAACCGTCTGCGCCGTCAGAGATGAATGTCTGGACTGATGCAAAGCAGTGTCATCAGTCTTCATGTACACAGTCAACAGGAACGTGTTTTCAAAATGTACAGGTTTCTTGGAATCATTGGAAATAAATGTTTTGAATTAATACCTAATTTGTTTGCTACTTTTATCTGCATATTGATTTTTCCCTCGTCAAAGGTACATCTTGACAGCAGAAGATTAAGACACTTAGGAAGTCCTAAAACCTTAGAAAGAAGTTATTTGGTTGAATTGCATGTGCATATCCATACCAATCTGTTTGCAGGTCTAATTTAGTCATCCACCTTTGACACTTGTCTTGGACTAGATTGGATTTCTCAAAATATTCCCATCCAAAGAAGCTCTTTTCTTGATTCGAGAAACGAGAAAAAACTGTGATGCAGAAACAGGATCAGAGAAGGATTCAGTTAACTCCAAACACTTAAACTGACCTGATTTGTTGTTTTTTGTTCCAGATACACAAACAGAAAACCTACACACATCTAATAACTCATTTTCACATTACACAATCCAATTGTTCATTTTACCATATTTTGAAACAGTTAAGACCAGGTAATATTAGCGAGAATGTTGTACATTTAACTGAAATGTAATCCACTGGCAGACCAGAGGATTGCACATGCTGACCATCTGAATACTGGTTTTCTGAGGCCGATCATGTCTGATTTTGCAGTAAGCTGAAAAAAGCAAAAACTCTAGAAAACACCGGAAAGCTAGAAATGTCCAGTGTGAAGCTAAAACACAAAAACCTGCAGATGTCAGCATTGCCCATTCTATCTTTCTTTCTTTCTTTTTTTTTGTCCTGCATCTGCCCTGAAGATCAGATTCACCCTCCACAGAACATGTGGTGGAAGAGACATTTGAGCTGCTTGGTCTTTCTGTCGCTCGCCTCTTCACTCAGAGAACTAAATGCTGAATTATTTGAGCAATTGAGCAAAAAAAAAAACGAAGTATCACCTATTCATATAAAATGAATATAAGCAGGAAATGAAAACACGTTGTGGTATTTTTTAAAGAATAATACTAAAGGTTTAGACATACTAAAGCTACTAGACATAATAAGGAAAGTTTTAATGTTTTAATTGTTTTAATAAAATGCCTTGATAGAGTTTGTAAATGAAGTCTTCAGTTTTGCTTTCACAATAATTTCATCTTTCCTTCTTTGTAAAGATCTAAAATGGAAAATATCTTCTAAAAAATCTTACTAAAAACTACCAATTTCCAAAAACGTACTTTTCTTCAGTGATAATGGTTTACACTGAAAATGCTTCAAAAAAATATAAATGTCATAATCAACAAAATGATTTGTATTGAAATCTGACTTTTGAGTGATTGGCGTCGACTCAAAATAGCACAAAAGTTAGAAACTATTCAACTATTCAAGCTTCAAAGCACCAATATTGGAAGTTTATTTGCTTGTGAATGATGTCATATCTGTACTGTGAGATATTTCAGAGGCAGGGATCATGTTGGGGGGTTTCAGACATTTTGTGCATTGTGCTTTGCAGTGAGACCTCATGTAAAGATAAACCTGCTGCCGCCTCAGATCAGCTTCACGTTGTCTCACAGAGGAAAGTTTAGGCGAGCGGGGCCGGGCTGGGTGTATTTCAGGAGCTCGCAGGCCTATTGGTCTGACTGGGAATCCATTTCCATAAAGAGGAACTGGGCATTTGCTGAGGCATCGGAACACACCATATATACCCTATTTCATTTTTCACTGTCTGTGGATTGGCAGTGTCTCCCTTTCTCCCACCAAGTGTGTCTTGTCCTCCTCTTCCTCCTCTCATAGGTGAGAAATCTTCCTTATTTTTCTTTTCCATCCTCTTTAAACCTGACTCTGCGAGAGCGGCATCTTTATTCTGACAGAGAATAAGATGTGCAGTGACACAACAAGCTGGATTCATTTATACAACTTCCTCTGAAGGGTTGGCACAGTTGGGCTGGCAGGAGAGGGAAACTCTCAGAGAATAGCAGTAAATTATTCACTTTGACCCATCCTGACATCCTGAGTTCGCTTTAGATGTTTGTTGGCGACATCTGACCTTTTCCTGACAGACCTAAATTTACGCAAGCTGCTCACTTCAGTGTTTTATGGCCTGGCTGTTTGCGTTCAGAGCGAGAAAGTGATTGTGACCCTGTCAGCTGAAGGCAAAGTCCTAAACCTTCAGCTGAAAAGGCCAAACTGTGATATATGTGACACTGATGTCCTGATAGTCTTAATTACATTAGTTCAGTAAGGCACCGACATGCTTTTGACAGTCTGGAGACAGAATAATCTATTTTATGGGTTTTGACCATGTGACAAAATGTCTTTTGGATGCATAATGACTTTTTAGATGTGAATTATTTAAGTCCTTCAACATCCTGACACTTCCAGGATGTGAAAATGTTATATGAGAGGCTACTGGATTTGATGTATTAACAATTAAATCCTTATTCCTAATTAAACTGGACCACTCAGTTAATTCTAACTGTATTATCAACATGGCTACCTGGCTAATAGACTTTATTTTATTCTTAATCAGTATATTTATATGACTATATGTCTATAAGACTGAGTAATATCACATTCATTTGTTTCAGTTACTTTCCCACTTTGTCTCTCTGATCGATCAGTGAGATAAATTTAGTTTAATTTTGATGACTCCTCACACTGTGCAATCAGAGCTACTTTGTAACACTTTATTTGTGTCCAGTGGTGCTTTGCAAATTTGTATCAACTCATTGTCAACAGAACCCGAAGTTAAACTAAACTGATACAAAGTTAAAAGTCAACTGACTGTCTGTTACAAATCTAGATTGACTCTATTGTGAAACTTAACTGATGCAAATTTGATACTTTGTTGAATGGTAACATTGGACAAATAAAGTGCGGCCATTTTTTTTTTATGAGGCAGTGAATTTGGGTCTGTTGGGACGTCCTGAATATGCGGCCATCAAAAAGAAGACTTTTGTTCAAAAATAAAATGACCTGACAAAATGATTTATAATGCACACTTTAATCAAATTTTGGTTATTCTCAATATGATTTTTTTTTAAACTGATAGCACAGAGAGGAGGCTTAAGTGAACATTAAGACCACTGACTCTTTATTTGATCCTTGATGGTGAGTGATGAACTTAAGGTAAAGGTATTTTACCAGAATTGACATGTAACATTTTGGAAATGAACTCTTCATATGATCCGGTCTTGGAACACCTGACACTCGCCGTCCCAGTTTAGTTCAGTGGACGTCTGGGAGCTTCAGCTGTGAACCAGCATCATGTTACTGTAAAGAATCCACAGGCCAACTATTCCCACCCGTCCCAACATGGAGATCTCAGGAGCTTCAGACCAGCCTGGTCTGTAACCAAAGAGCTGCCCTGCTCTAAGACAAATGTGTTCTTATGTGTTTTCATGCAGGTTGTGAACCGAGAAAACTGCCAACATGTCGCACGAGTAAGTCTGAACTCAGATCCTCTCATCTTGGAAAATTCAAGAAAACTCCTCATTCTCATCAACAGAGCAGATTAAACATCTCACTGCAAAACTGTCCACTTTAACAAGACACTTCATCTACTTTTCTTTAATCTAATTCTTCAAATCTTTCTCAAAACAAGTGAAAAGTTAGTGAGACCCTCTTATGTTTCTACCATTCAGCACAACTTGTTCCAAGTTTTTTATTATTTATTTATTTATTTATTCATTCATTTTTTCAAATCAGCTAATATCCAGTGATCTGCCTCATTAAAAGATCTGGCCTTTTAATTCAAGAAGCTGCTTGAAACAAAAGCAGCTGCACTGAAGTCAAAGCACATTATCTCACCTCATGATGGACAGTAAGATTTTCATAGTGAACAAAAAGGTTAAATGACTTGTAAAGATTTCTTGCAGTTTCTGCCTTTATGTGTCGACCTGACAAATTATCTGACTGTTTGTCCCAACAGTAAGAAGCTGACGTCCAGCCGCAGGCATCACCTGAAGGTAAAGCCTCACACCGAATTAGAGGAAATGAGACTTGAAAATCAGTGTCAAACTTCAAATCCTTTCTTTTAACATGCACAGACTTCTTCCTGTTTATTTTAGTTTCATTTTATTTCCCTGATTCACTCTGCCATGATGCTGTTTGATTCACATCACCTTTTTTAACAGCTTGTAATTACCATTTGTTATTTTTGAAACACCTGTGAACTCAGTTAAATGAAATAAGTAATCCTGTACTTGATGCACGTTTTTGTCTTGCAGAGCTTGATCCTGCAGATCGCTGCAGGCTGGCTGGAGCAGGAGAAGAAGGACCTGGTGGTGGCGAAGGAAGCCTACATGGCCGAACACTGTCCCTCTCCAGAGATAAGTGGAGACCAGGCCGCCCTGATGGTGAGGACCTGCCTCACCCCACAGCAGTGATTCACACTCTCAGAAACAACGCTGAGGCCACAGAACTCCCTCAAACACCATTTAAAATGTCAGAAGTTACATGTGGGGTGCAGAATGTTTGTGCGTCTCCTAAAGTTTTGGTAAACGTCAGGTTTTGGTGTCAGTCCCTCACAATCAAAGAGCGAGGGCTTCGTTCTGGAGCCGCCATTTTGCACCGACGTTCAACAATCATACAGGGAGAAATCCATCGTAGAAGAGGACAGAGAGACATTTCTCCACACAGGAGCAGCACACGGACCAGAATGCAATGCAGGAGCAGATTGGGGTTTGAGGAAGAGGCATTGCCACAAATGTACACACACCCCTGTGTTTACCATTTAGTTGGTTTGTTAGCCAGATTTATCTGCTCATGTGCCCATTTTCTTTACTGAAAGAAACTAGTTCACATTAGTTCTCTGAGGGGTGTCGAAGGGCATTATGGGAAATGTAGGAAATCTGTACCTAAAGTAGTAATAGACAAGGCAGGTTGAGGGAAGTAAATTACAACACTTCACAACAAAACTGCTGATGATGTAACAGTGAAAGATGATGTGTATATTTCCTTTGAGTTTCCACATTTCATTGTTCTTGGCAGCTTGTTTGGCTTCAGTTTTCGATCACCAAGCTGCAGTTTGTAAAGGTCACTCATCAGACTACGCTGACAGAGGTACAGACATGTCCTATGTGTGTGTTTGCCTGTCAACAGGAGATCTGCAAAAAGCTCCAAGCAGCCATTGACAAGGTCGATGAGGAGAGGTACGACGCCGCCGCCAAAGTGAGCAAAGCCGACATAGAGGTAAACAAACACCCAACTCCGACAGCGTCACGACCCCGTTAGCATCCTGCTGCAGGAGCCGCTCACAGTCTGACTCTTTGTCCTCTCGCAGATCGAAGACCTGAAGATCAAAGTGGTGGATCTGGTGGGCGTGAAGAAGCCCGCCCTGAAGAAAGTGCGCATGTCTGCTGACTCCATGCTGCAGGCTCTGCTGGGATCCAAACACAAGGTGACCATGGACCTGAGGTCCAACCTGAAGCAGGTGAAGAAGGAGGTCAAAGAGGAGGTGAGCTACCTTTTTGTGTTGACGTTTCAATCATTTCACTGACGACCACTGAGGAAATGAGGTCGACATCGTGGCCTTGCAGAGGCAAAACGTTTGTTTCAGCTGGAATTCAGAATTCAGCAAAACCTGTAAATAAATGCTGTTAAATGACTTACTGCCCATTTGAGATTCAGAAGTCATTTTTCTCAGTTTCACATCTCACAAGGACAATTTGTAAGGCAGAATAAAACGAGCTGCGATCCCTACATCACTAAATGAACAAGCAACCAACAATATGAAGGTCAAAGGTCAGAGGTCACAACCATCAGATAGCATATGGAACAGATGTCACTGTGACCCTGGGATGACAGAAGTGCTAGCAAAAGAAATAAGACAGAAAAGTGGGATTATGGGAGATTTTTCTGTGTGTGGAAGCGTTCTCCACATGACTCATCATAGTTATTATCATAATCTAAAACTACTATCAAATACTTATTTAAATATTGTAATTTTTCTGATTTATTATGGGATTTATAAAATGACCACTGCTACCAAATTCTCTAAAGCTAGAATGGAAACTTTTGGTCATTTGGTTAAAATAAATAAATAAATAAATAAATACTAAACCCACACTGAAAACTAAACTGAAAGAAAAAGAAAAAAAGAGAAATCCAAGACTGTAATCAGAATAATTTCCTTGGCTCTTTTTTTTCTTTTTCTAAACTTGTGAATTTCTTTCCTCCTCAGCCTCAAGAGGCCGTTGGCGACTGGCGTAAGAACATCGAGGACAAAGCTGACAGGAAGAAGATGTTCGAGACTTCGTAAACGCCGCCGCCGCTCGTCTCTCACGCCGCTGTCTGTGTCTGTGTGTTTTATGAGCTCCGGTCGTCTCACCTGGTGGTTTTT
This sequence comes from Neoniphon sammara, assembly GCA_900302535.1. Classification (NCBI taxonomy): domain Eukaryota; kingdom Metazoa; phylum Chordata; class Actinopteri; order Holocentriformes; family Holocentridae; genus Neoniphon; species Neoniphon sammara. Next base: position 6,819 of record OMKZ01040752.1, on the reverse strand, counting down.
GGTTTAAGTCCCATGAGGCAGGAAGTGTGACCTCCCTGTAGGTTCCACTGAACTGAGACGACTCTGGGGCACATGGATATTTAAGGGTTTTTTAAGGGGGTTTTTGCACTTTGTTTGGCTGTTCCAGTGAGGAGGCAGAGGGGAGAATGAAGGTTTCTGCACGTTCATTCACACAACATTCACACAACATCACACATTTCATCATTCAGGGAACACATTCACATAAACTGAACTGTAAAACACTAAAATAAAGTCTGATGTGGAAGAAAGTAAGTGTGAATTTGTCTGCTTTTTGTGATCAGTTTGTGTCTTTTCTTTTCATTTCACATCAATAAGAATCAGAAATCTTAAAAAATATATTAAGGTCCACCAGCATGTTACTGATGTTGGATGAAAACTTTTTATTTTCCAAAATATTATCTTTTCAGGGAGCGAGACGGGAGCTGCGTCACTTTGCCTGTATTAGTCAGCTACATCAGCTGTTAAACTCCGACACTTTTAAGGGTGTGTGCGTCAAGGCAAAGGAGATTAGTGAGGGATTAGTAGCATCAGTGCTGAAGCTAACAGCAGATTTCATTTTTTTTTTTTCAGAGCAATTAAAATCACAACTTTCTCGTAGTGTTTTATTTGAGGTAAAATTATTATTATGGGCTATAAATAAACTTGAAATTGAACTTGTTGAGACGGATCGCCCATGATCATTTCAAAGCTTTCCATCCAAATTATATCTGCACTTTCTAATAACAAATTTAAATTGTTAGCATCAAGCTGTATATTGAATCATAAGATAAGATAAGCATATTGTCCCTTCTCACTTCACCACCTTACATTTTAGAGTTTATCTAATTTTTTTGAAAATGTTTCAGCTGGAGATTTTTTAGCCTCTACAGGAGGATGTAAACATGAAAACATGAGTTACGAGGTTTTCACCCGACAGCAGCACCATTGTAAATGTAAGGGAAATGTTCAGAGAAGTAAATATGAGGTATTTGTTTGGTGTTGCGGTGATGATTTATCACATCACAGTGTTTAAATAAATTTGTCCTGGTGAGGCGCATTTGTGATACAAACTTAGAAAGCATCAAACCTGAGTCAGACAGGAAAACCAAACCTGTCTCCTTTCTCCTGGTTGTTTTCAGGTTTTACAGACGCTCCTGTAACCACATGGCTGTGCACCCTAAATGTAATTTGAAAAAGATATCATCACATTAACATACAAATAAAGAAATAATGACACTAATAAATGTCTTCTCAACAGTTTTTACTCAGCATGTAGATCTCATTTTCATCTTTTCACCCAAAATGAATGATTTAATTGAACAAAGACTCTCTTGTGTTTGGGTGACACAAATTGAGTTGAAACTTTATTTATTTATTTTTCTGTCCTATCATCATTTTTTTTTAAGAACACTGTTGTCCTGTGACAGTGGACATTTTTATTTGATGGCTTCTGTATCATTTTCCTATTTCATGACATTTGAGCTCAGTTGTTCTCCTGTCAATCAGCAGGGAAACAGCAGCTGTTGTCATTTAGTTGATTGAGTCTGAGGTGTTGTGGAAGCTCCGCCCCCTTCCTCTTATAACAGGCTCACCTGTGAGGCCGAGGTTTCTTCCTGCTGCTGCTGAATGTGGAAACATGTTTGAGTGTTTGTGTGTGGGTCAGATTTTACAAACTGTCTGTTCTTGTTAGAGGAACAAATTCAGTCACTGGTGGTTTTTGTTTCCTCTAAAATCCCTAAATCTCTAACAGGCAGTTTGTTCGGTGTTTGTCTGGTTGTGTTTAAGTTGTTTCATTGATTCACTCCATACACACCTGCAAACCAGGCATTTAGTTTGACTTAACACAGGCATGTTTGAGTCATTAAATCTAAAAACACTGGTTTATGCAGAAAGTGGAAAGTCTTTAAGTTACATTTTCAAGCTGAAATATTTCAATTCAATTAACCATCGTTACCTTTCTCCTGTTAACAAAACAGTTTAAAGTTTATTAATCCCATTTTCTTCAACTGTGATCTTAATGTGATCAAAAATGAAGAAAAAAAAGTATTTTCTTTGGCTGACATTGAAGATCTATCACCCTGTATTCAGTAGCCTGTGTTTATGCACTCATGACAAATCAACCTGTTGGCTTGAAGTAATAAACTTTGATTAAATCTTTAATCAAGACAGTACACCTTGCTTATTGCTCCCATAGTTAACTAATTCCTGTGTCCTAGCTTGTGTTCAACATGTGTGCTGAACACACTTCATTCAGTCCACAGTTATTTAATCTGCACATAAGCACAATACCAAAGAACAGGAATGTTAAACTACTAAGGCTTCTTTGGTCACTTAACCCTTACTATATGTGACAAGAAGATTTGACACTAAAACCATCTGTTTCTGGTAGCTAGCTCTGTCTGCATGCTAATGCTTTAGCTTACAACATGCTAAGTAAATGTTGGTGATTAGCATTATGAGAAAAGGGGAGCTTGTGGCAGCTTTAAGGCTAAAAGGTTAGTTAATTTCAATGACACACATCTAAACCTGGTAAAACAGACATTAAATCCGACCTAAAGAACTAAACATTAAATGGCAGAATGTTTTTTTTTAAACATGAGACTTTGAGTTAGCTTGTTTTGTTCACACAGGAAGTGAGGGGAGTTTGCCAGACAGCTAAAGTTTATGTTGTTTCATTCATGGACTTTACTAATGATGAAGGTTGAAATTTTGTTTTCAGAAGCTAGAAATCTGCAGGACAAAGAAAAAACATATTTCACAGCACTAGTCCCCTAGGATCAGTGCTGAAGTGTTAGCTCTGTCATGCTACTGAGACCAGAGATGATTCTGGTGACAAATGGGACAAACTTGAAAATGTGGGTGTGGTCCTTTAACCGTGTTTAATGTCTGGACTTGTGGGGCCTCACATATTTCGCCCCCCCGCCCTCTGAGCCCGTCAGGCGTCCCAGCAGCCCGCAGACGCTGTAACGCTCCTTGTATGGTGACTGAGGTTTGGATTTAACAGCCAGAGCAGGCAGAAGGTCCTGGGCCTCTAAGGTTTCCTCCAAGGTGCTCAGATGCTCTGTGGGCCACGGCGGCCTGCTAAGTTTATCCAGCAGGCCTCCTGAGGAATGTGAGGAGATGCCACACAGTTATATTTGGAGGACGTGACTTCACTGAGACGCAGGGCTTTAAAACACTCCGGTTTTCAGCCGGCTCAGATGGAAATTCACCGTCACTGCTCTGCTGTGTTCACTTTCACAGGATTTTTAGTCACAAAGTCCCAATTTTCTGATGAAAATTCCTTTTTAAACTGAGATTTTAGTCATGACATATTGATTAAATTTAATCAGTTTGCTTCAGTAGGCCTGTAATTTTCCTGAGAGGAATTTATAATAGCCACAGTCAATTAAAATACATCCAACACTTCTTAAACAAACATAATAAAAACAGCACCACTCTTTCAGTCTAGATTATATTTGATTACATGTCCTCTGTTTCAGCTCTACATTAAACCTTTTTAAAACATTAAGTTTTTAACAGTTTTTAGTAGTTTATTGTGAGAACACTCTCAGAAACATTAAACTGCAGCAGTAAAATACAGCTAATGAAACTGTAATGAAACTGTAGCCTGAATATCAAGGAACTTTACCTGAACCAAAAAAAAAAAAATGTTTCCAAACCCTGAGGAGAAAAAGCAGCTCAGAGAGGAGAGAAATCAGACTGGATCCCAGTGATGTCCAGAAAAACATCTGCTAAGGTGTTTTGTCATTTCTTATTCTCATCAATACTGGAACGAAACAAAATATGCTTAAACACTGCCATGGAACAGAAGATTTTCTCGTCTCAGAGTTGCTGCTTTTTGTTTTAAATCCACCGTACCAAACTCAGGCTGACATGGGACAAGATGTGTTACAGTCTGCTCTGTTCCCAGTCCAGTTCAGTTTGGGTTCAGACACCAAACACAATTTGTTCTGTTCACTTCTGCTGCTGCTGAAAATCCTGATCAAGTTTCTGATGGAAGATGGAAAAGTATGACCAGAGCTGCTCTATATAAGGAGATATTCTTCTTCAAAGAATGTGTATCCACCTCAAGGGGGCGCTGTAGAGGTCAAACTGGGCTAAACAGAGTCAAATGAGCAGTGGTCAATGGGACTTTTCCATCCAATCAGCTCTCTGCATTAGAATCTTTTTTTTCTGAGCATTGGTGAAAATGAACAGACGCTGATTAAGAAGATCCACATTTTTATGAGCTCAGATAAATGACAAAAAAATTCTTTTTTTCCTCTGGTGATGTCACCAGTCAACATCACAGAGCCTCAATGCTCGTGGAAATCTGCTGAAATTGTCATTTTCCAACCATGGATTTCACCTCAGCTTATAATTCTGTCTTCATTATAAATATTGGGCTGTGGAACAATGACAGTAATAGTCCAGTTACTGTAAATATTTGAATCAAATGTACTGATCATTTTATAGCATTTAGCCCCATTGACGCCATATATTCTGCTCTGTTTAGCAAGTGAACTCAGCACTGCCCCCGATGGACAAAACACTGAACTGCACTCTGTGTTTCTGCCTCACTGCTGTGGTTCAGCTTATCTTTGTACTGATACTTTAACATGTTACTGGTGCTGTACCAGAGCCATAGGACTGACACTGTAACATAACAGTGATCCTGACCGTTCAAATGATCACTTTTTTTCAGTGTTTTTCTTCAAAACTCCCACCAGAATAATTTTTAGTCTGACAGATTATAACAGATGAGGCTGTGAGCTTGAACGTCACAGTCCAGAACCTTGTGACTGTATAAAATGACGGCACCTACAAGAAAAACTAACAAGCTCCAC
>OMKZ01040743.1:2487-13796 GCA_900302535.1 Neoniphon sammara | reverse complement strand
AGCATGGCAGTTAGACAAACAAACCGCATACACACACACACACACACACACACACACACACACACACACACACACACACTTTGTACAGTAGCTGACTAGACACATAACACACACGACGGTCATATGCTGCTCATTAAATAGCAGACTGCCTACTGCTCACTAAGGTCAGGACACAAAGTTCATTTACCCAGAAAAAGAGAGAGAGAGGGAGAGAGAGAGAGTTGCTTAAGATGAGAGAGAGCCCAATTTAATTCACCAGAATCTGTCAGGAAAAGCCTCCACCAATTGAATCTCTAGTCATTTCCTCATCTGATCAAATTTTGTATGCATGTAGCAAAAGGTGAACTTTGTCACTGCTGTAGCAGCAAAATATTATTATGATACAGAAATGAGAACTGGAAATAAATAAGAACAGAGGAAATAAACAAAACTGACAATTCATCAGCAAAGTGAAAATGTATGAATGCAAAGTATGAAAAAAATGTAAAGTATTCTGAGAGTGTACAAAATAACGGAAGAAGATCGTACTGAGACAATGACAACTGAGTGAAAATGTATACAGTATGAAGAACTGAAAAATGCACAGCATGAAATGAGCAGCAAACAGTAAGAAATATCCGATGCAAAAGTAAAAAAGTAAAAAAAAAAAAAAGAAAAAAGAAAAAGAAAAGGAGCCCTTGGGTGGTGAAACAGCATGAGGACGTATATATGTATGTATGTGTGTGTGTGTGTGTGTGTGTGTGTCCACCCTCCATGAATAATTATAGAGTTTAAACAAAGACTTCTGCTGCCACCCCCAAACTCCCTGCCTTACACATTTATAAAAAATGCAACACAAACACACACACAGACATACACACATATACCATTCTTGGGTCTCATTGTGTGACTGAATACACTCACACTGTGTCACACACACATATACAATCATACACACACACACACACACACACACATGCAGTGCCAGGGGCCTACATGATGTGAGGTTATTCCTTACCCACAAACTTCACACAGACACACAGAAAAAAACAGTCATAATGCTCAAGTGAGCTAGTGTTAAGACAAGATGCTGTGTTTGTACGTGTGTGTATGCGTAAAGAAATCCCAGTTTCCAAGCTTTTTTATTTTAGCTTGAATCCTTTAATATTGAAGTGATAAGGGACTTTACACTGAAAAACAGTAAAGCTGCTATACAGCGTACTTCCATAAATATTATGCATTTACATCATGATGCAACAACGCAGCACTTTCACCGGTTAATACAGGGTTAACACAGACATTGTAAATTCCACAGATACTGAAAACCAACATCCAGAACTGGTCGTCAGTAACCAAAAAGAAGTCCAGACACAGTGCTGAGGTGTCCAGCTTTGTCACACATATTGGCACAACAGAAGTGAGAGGAACACGCCGAGATTTTGACACCAAAATCATCCATGTGTCCCTGGTAGATCACTGGTTCGGATGTCCATGCTAACACTTTAGCATACACTATGTTGAGTGACAGTAGGCTACTAGCATGATAACAAAAATGACAAAATGATAGCTTGAAGCTCATCAGTTAAATTCATAGTAGTCTTAAATGATTTGCAGCTAGGCATGGGATTTCTTGTTGAAGACTGGTAATAAAACACAAAATTATAGAAAAGTTAAAAAGTGTTTTGTAAACGACTATCAATTACGTTCTTGTCTAGAGTAAAAGTGAAGATGGTGGGCAAAGGCGGGCTTTGTAAAGCTAAAATTCACTGCACAGCAGATCAATGTGTGGTTGCTAATCTGAAATATTTCTGAAAATATCAAGTTTTCATTTGACAATTTAAAAATGTATAAATTAGAGGGAAAAAAAATCACAATATCTTTGACCAAATGCCTCAATACTGATAATGTGATGATACTGCAGTAATGACAATTGATGCCTTACACACAAGATCTTTCTGATAAACAATCATTAGTAATAAGGATATGATGATCAAACAGATAGACAAGTCATCGAACAGTTAGAACGTTCTAATAAGATCATATTACAATGTTCCAATAATAATTACAAAATACCAGACAGTATCTAGTTTCACTGCATTATAAGCCCTAGTGTAAACCTACTAGTGATATACTTGAGACTTAACTGAAGTACTAAAAGACTTCACACTTTGGCTAGTGACAGTTCTACCACATAACATAGTGTATGCTAAAGTGTTAGCATGTTTCAGTAGGTTGTCATCCCTTAGAGCTAAGTTGATCAAGGGGGCAATTTATCAAAAATGTAGTGTATTCCTTAAATGTGATTTTGTAAGTACATTAATATAAACTGTCAAAGGAAGAGCACACAAAGAAAGCCTTTCACAAACAACACACACACACACACACACACACACTCTATACTGCCTCGTCCACTAAATACATACAAGAGTAGCTCCTGCCTTATAATGTGACGCTCTTTCCCATCTCAATCCAAGCTGGATGTACAATACAAGCTTTGTTCCCTGCCCCAAGGGTGAATGGTGTTGAGTGTGTGCTGAGTGTGTGTTTGTGTGCGTTGCGGCAAAGAACAATTCTAACAAAATACAAGGGACAGCTGGACCAAATACATTCTCCTTCATTCTCAGTTGCCAGCTGTATGCTGTGCGGACTGTGCAACTACTCATGATGGGACAGCCATTTTGGCACTAGATACAGCAGCAGTATCCAAAATAAACTTTTTGGCTCATCTGGTAAAGGGGCATTGCATTTTACATTAGAACACCCTGGTTGTTTTAAAAGCTATTTTGTAGGAAGAGATGTTTAGATGCTCTCATTGTGATCACATAGCTTTTAAAACCTGGCTACACCTTTTTTAAAAAAAAAAAAAATCAATTTAATTTATTTCAGTTTCAGTATTATTTATTTATTTCAATATTTTTTGTTGGAGTGGTTATGTGCCTCCTCCAACTGACACAGCTAATGTTTTGGAAGCAATATCAAGTTGAACTTAAGCTGCGTTGCACTGTGCGTCAGTACTGATTAAATGTGATTATATGTCCTTTTATATATCCTCGGTATACAATAGGCTGTTAATCCTCTTCTTCAAGCAAACGCAGCGCAATCACCAAGTTTCTCTCATCGACTTTTATTTTTGACAAAGCCATGCGCGTTAGCTAGACAGACTGCAGGAACATACAGTGGCAACGAGAATGACGTCATGCTCTGGGTGCTCTTGCTCTGTGTTTACAAGTGATGCATTCGCCTCATGTCCCAGCAGGAAAAAAAAACAAAAAACAAAAAAGCGCATGCTATGTGATCGCTGCCTAACAAGCAGCCAATCAGTAGCATTTGTTACAGAGCCATTTATTTGCTTTGATTTGACTGGGTAAAGGCCATAGAGAATGTGTTCAGCAGGGACACAATTTAAGGACAAGCACAGACTAAGGACTGTATATAACAGAGGCCTCCAATTGCTATTATCTCCAAAAAGTTCTGGCTAGCAGTGTTGGGTAGCGTTACAGTAATGGGATTACTTTTTTCATATGGGAAGGTTATGTAACATATGTATAAAACAAAAGATGGCACTTAATTTTAATTTCAGCTATTGGTAGTATTCCAGTAGCTGGAACTTATTATTTTCTTTTGTACAGCTTCTCTTTAGACTGCCAGGATAATGTGCACAGCAATGCTTAATATGAACTGATAGCAGTTAGCCGTGGACTGATGGGCTACATAAAACCATGCTAATACTATTGCTTATATTAGCCTATGTCAGTTTTGTCAGGGGGGTAAAATAAAGTAATGTAACTAGTAATGTTATTACTTTTCCTGTTAAGTAATTAGTAATGTGATTACTTTTTAAAATGAGTTTGCCCAACACTGCTGGCCAGTCCCGTGGGTTACCTTTACTGATTCAAAGACAAATTACACTCAGATTGGCACATGGTTATTTCAAATCCTGCTCAGTGGCAAACACAGAGGAGCTGATGCTTTGCTGTTAAATTACCAGTTTCATTTCAGATGGACTGTCTGAACAGACAAACAAAACAGAAAGACACACAGGTAGACTGCTGGCCATCTTCCTCTCTTCCTCCTCCTCCTCCTCTCGCCTGTCCTCTTCACTCCCTCACACCAATGGCAAAACAATGAGTGGGCTGTGAGAGAGGGAAGGAGGGAGGGATGGGTGGATGGATGGATGGAATGGAGGGGCAATGGAATGAATAGGCATGCTTTGCAAGAAAAAAGCAAAAAAAGAAATAAATTGAAATGATAAGAATAGGCAGAGCGAGGAGCCTTCTTTTTAGGATAAACCTGCAGGAGACAGAAAGAAAAAAAAAAGTTGGGTATTTAATCTCCTGGTGTTTTTTTTTTTGTCCCTTTTTTAAGCACTGTTTTCCGTCAGCATGCATATCCATGGTGGGAGAGGGCATGTGAGTGAGTGACAGGGGCATGCAGCCAATCAGAGTCCTACAGCACAGCTTGGCCACGCCCCTGTAGGCAAAACAACGAGCCAAGCAGTTCGTAGCAAACTCATTCTGTTAATCGCTTAAAATCAGACTTTTCATGTTTGAAATTACTCCCAAAATTCCATCTATTCAGTGTTTGGGTGATTTTATAAAACACACTGCTGACGAAGAAAGTCAACAGAACACAGAGCAGACACAAGGTGGAACGACACTGTAAAAGTGTCAGAGGCTGATGGAATCTGTCAACATGCAGGGTTAAAATAGGTTCAATAGCCTGATGCTTCATGACTCCAAGAAATGAAGTGTAAAACAGCCATTGCTGTTTCATACGTCAGCGGACTAAATTGCCTAATCTTGTCAGGTCTTTGGACGAGGGACAAGATCAGATCCATCATGGAAAACGTCACCCTCTCTACAACCAGTTGTGGCACAAGGCAACAACTATCTACTTTATATAGACATTGTGTACCCACACACACCTGGAGGACATCTGCACTCTACTGAGTGACCTCTTCTAGCTTTAGTTTAGTTATGTTGTCATTGATTTGGCTGTGGTCGGCACATGTCCCCCTCAAACTCTGCACTTGGAATTTTGGACACAATGCAATATGAGGTGCTGCTGAACATGTCTCATCTTTAGCTGTGCTGTGCTTTACCACACGGCAAAAGTAGCCCTTGAAATGGCCACATAAGATGCAAAACCCGTCAGTTCTCTGCAGGTGGACATCATGTACCCTCATCTTCTGTTTGAGGAGGAGTTCCTAATCCTCTTCTTCAATAACAGAGCAATCTTTCTCATCTCCAATTTTCGTTTCAACCTTATGCTTGTGTTACATGAAGTTAGCCAGCGAGCCCTAATTTGATGCCTTGTAAGCTGTTATCAAACTTTGTGTTACATATGGCAGCAACAACAATGTAGCACTTTGAGCTCTTGTTCTCTCTGTTACCAGCAATGTTAAGAGCTGAACTTTGCATTTGAGCTAGAGAAAAAAAAAAAATCTATCTGATCAAGGCCTTAGTGTCCACACAAGGACACAAAACCAAAGTGGAAGCTGCGCAGCAAGGTGACAAAAAAAGGTATCTGCTCCTGCACCAGGTCTGCCAGAGTTGCAGGAGGCTGGAAGGCAGCAGTGTTGACTGGGAAAACACAACCCCCTCATTTAGCCTGATGGAGCTGTAAAGTAGCTAACACACACGCAGGAGCAATTGTGGCTGTGTATGTGTGTGTGTGCTCATGAGTACGTACATATGTGTGTTCTGTTACTGCGCATCTTGGAGCGGTGTGTTTTTTTTTGGTGTGTGAGCGTGTGTGTGTGTGTGTGTGTGTGTGTGTGTGTGTGTGAGCGTAATGAGTGCCGTGTGCTTGCTGAGGTCTTGTTTGCCCATCTTAAGTCAATTAAAAGGAAATAAGGCAGCTCTGACCGGCCCGTGAACCAGCTCCCTCAGCTGAGAGCATGTCTGCACACATAAAAACACACCCGCACACACACACACACACACACACACACACAAATGCATGCTAACACAGGGAGGTTGATCATGCTCCACAACTGGCAATCGACCCTGTGCCCTGCTGTGTGAGAAACAGTGGGTCTGTCTCTGTGTGTGTGTGTGTGCGCGCGCAATGGTGCTTAGCGTGGCATGTCTGTCAAGGCTTCAGAGGGAAAACTGTTAAAGACAACATTAGAAACAAATGCAGACACACATGCATACATCCTCTTTGTTTACGGGTGCCAGAGCTCATATGTGAGTCCTACACACTGACACGCACTGACATAACAAAACACACCACACACACATACACACATGAAAAAACAGAAATACAGCTACACCACAGCTGGCCAATAAACACTTGGCCTAGGAGAAGACAATGCCATCATAAACCTGCTCCATAGGGCCCGTTCCCACTTACAGAGGCCTGGCAGCATGGTGGGAATCCTGTTGTTTGATTTCTCCAGTAATTTCAGGCAGGGTTTGACTGTTTTTTTTAAAGGCCGATATTCGTAGCAACATGCTGGGGTGACGCTGATACTGAATCTCTTCAAATGCGAAAGTATATTCTTTATTAAAGTATGATGGGCTAGCCAATGCTAATGTCAAGTGTATTTATTTTTTTATTTTCATTTTTTTATTGGGATGTGTATTGGAATGTGGACCAAACAAATACACCATCAAATGAAAAATGAATTCAGAAATGCAAGGAAGGCACATTGCCTGATTTATACTGATTTGTTCAGTATACAGTGGGTTTTTGGGTGGACTTTACCTTTAAGACACAAGCGAAACTTATTCAAAAGTGTTTAGGAAAAGGACAGGGTGCTGAACATTTTCCACGACATCTATGGGATTCGTAAACTTGATTAGGCAACCCAGACCCTGAGGCAGTGCGGAAAAAGGCCTTGGACAGGCCTGTCTGAGGGTTTAACAGGATGGGAACACCTGCTGTTACAAACCAGCGAACAATCCTGCAAAGGAGACAAACTGTGAACGGGCAATTTGTAAATCAGATCAGGACAAGCCTGCCCTCCCCAGTTTCAGACTTTCCCAAATCCTAATTAAAGGGACGGTCGAGTCGGTGCAGTCAGTGATCCCTTGCTCTGTGCTCCTACTGTGAGCAGCTTGATAAGTACCGGGTCCTAATACGTCGCCTCTATCCCAGGACAATCCCAGGGCTGTTCTGGTAGAGGTGAGGGACCACTTAATCCTCTAGCCCCAATCCCAGCTCGCAATAAACAGGCTACATTTAATCCACAACACAGAGGAGCAAGGGTTAAGTCTTTATCGCTTGCCATGCCAATGTTCTCCCTTTCTCTCCCTTTCACATACTATCCCCTTTGTAAGCGTCACAATAATACTACTATTGTAACATCAATGGATTAACATCTGGACCAGTAATCTGCATTAGGGTAGAGGAAATGAACCACAACTCCTGGCTGAAAAGGAAAGGGCGGTAATTTATTAAACAGATTCAAAATAAAACAATGCACATGGAAACATTACTGAGATTGTAAGCGTCCAGTGCAATTGTCAGGCAGTTTGAAAGTGCAAAAAATCCCCGGGCAGAACATCCAGCTCTCAGTGTTCGATGAGCCGCTGCTCGGTTTCTAATGAAGTCACAAGGCTTCCAGGTCAAATATGTGTTTCAGCTATGTTTTATATTCAGTTTTCATTGGATGCCTACAGTCCGGTTAGTGTGGCGTCCAAGTGCTGAACGTGTCCTCTCACATCTGGATTTGGATCCAAGAGTGTGTCATCTCCCAAGCAGCGGAAGAAGGAATGAACAAAGTCTCCCTCTAACGGAATAAAAAGAATTACTAGATCCATGTACGGGACATCTTTCGTGGGCTGTACTGCTTCCATCTCTTCCCCTCTTCCTTTGCTCCCTCTCCCAGGCAGAGAGAGGACAGAGGGAAGCTAGATGACGGCCCATTTAGCATGGAACAGTTGTATGCAGAACTTCCTACATTGTCTACTAATTTGCCAAAACAGTGAAAGGAAGGCAAATGCATTTGCATAACATGCATTGACGCCTGGGTTTGCATGTGGACACTGTACTCATCCTCCCTCGTCAACACTGCTCCAAATCAAAATGAAATGCACCACATACTTTCTTTCCACCTCCCACCCCTTAGCTGAATACTAACTGGCAGGAATGGGTTCAAAGTGACAGGCAAATTTATGGCAACAGTGGGCATTAGTGACACTTGCTGGCCTCATGCTTGCCAATAACTTAGTCAAGGAGAGGACCGCCCTTTAATGTCATCATGCTCACTTCATCTTAAAAACACAAACAAAGCTAGTCAAGAGAATGTGGTTTGTGTGGCTTGCTTTCAATAAACACTCAACAACTGCCTCACTTTGCTTTTTGTTTGCAGATGAGTGATGTGTCTGAGCACAGATCTCGGAATGGGCTGCACAGGAGAACATATGAATCATCTTTTGGGCTGAAAAATAAGAAAAAGCAGCGAGGTGTCCAAAGCTAAAGAGGTCAGCTGATTAGTGGCAGAATGTACAAACTTTTCTAATGAAGTCCAATTGTAAAGAAGTCAGAAATGGGTCTGAAATTACCACTTGCCAAGCATCAAATGCTGGTAAGATTTGTGTTTGGTAGATAAATCAGTGGAGGTCATCCGCTGCTGATGTTCTGAGTTAACTAAGGGGTGGAGTGGCTCAGGAGGTAGAGCGGTCCTCTTGTAATCGGAGGGTTCCTTGTTCAAGCAAGACACTGAACCCCTAAAGGCTCCTGGTTGGCATCTTGCATGGCAGCCTCCGCCATCAGTGTATTTGTGTGTGTATATGAAAGGGTCAGTGTGAGGCATACATTGTAAAGTGCCTTGAGTGAATGGTAGACTAGAAAAGCACTATAGAAATGCAGTACATGTAACTATTGGACAAACCTTCTGACTCTGTATCTACACATTAAAGTTTTTTTTCACTTTGACGCAGCTAGGCTAATGACTCCTATGGACTTCCAAGTCTTTATGATAAGCTAACAAGAAATGCTACCCATAGGAATCGAACCAGTGGACATATAGAGGTGAAAATGGCATCTTATCTCAGTCTGAAAAAGGCCATTTTGCCCGAAACGTTGTATTCCTTTAAAATAAATAGATAAAAACAAACATATATGATTTTGTTAAGCAATTCCTGGCGAGTTCTAGGAACACTAAAACTGCACTAACTGTGCTAAAACTGTGTTTCATGAAAGAGCTGAAGCTCTTTCATGGCCAGTTCCGGATATATTTTAGGATGTCGGTGCCGGTTGAGGTCCCTGTTATATTAAAATATTTCAATTGTATCTTAAGCATAATGTCTTTAACAACACCGGGCTACAAAACAGCTGTGCTGAACTCCAGCTGCACAACTTTAGAGCCATCATAGGTTTCAGTCGCCTCTCTGTCTGTGTGTGTGTGTGTGTGTGTGTGTCTCTTTTTCACTCTCTCTCTCCCAGCAATCTACATGTTCTATCTATATTTGCAGTGCGACAGCTGAGAAAATCGACCCTGCTCCTAAGAAAATATGTCGCTTTGTCGCAGCTAAATATTTGCGTTGAGTGTGTAAGTACTAATGGTAAAAACCTAAGTTCGATAAAACATCTCGATATGTGAATTAATTGCATGAAAAAAAACGTGTCTGGTGTGTAAAGGCCTTTATGCAAATCAAGGCAAAGACTGAAAATCCTAGGGGAAAGTCCTCTAGTGTGTCCCTAGCTTTATAAGAGTTGGTAGTGGCTCTTCAGGATGTAGGCAGGCCGTGAGACTCCACCCACACCCTGTTCAGCCAACACAAACTCCTTCCATACTTTCTGGACAGAGAGTGGGGGCTCTGATGTTGGCACCGATGATGGACAGGACAGAACAACTTGTGATTTGTGTGACGTTTGTAGGCACGGACGAGTCAGGGTAAGAGAGAAAGAGAGAGACGGCTGGAGAAATGGGTGCTGGAAGCTTTCAGATGATGAGTTGCATATGCAGTGTTGGCACACGGGTATCCATGCAGCCGTGTGCACAAGCTCCTGTCCGCTCAGTTTGCTATCCTGCACTCCTGCATGCCACGGCACCCCAGGACATGGCCATATGCCATCGGCTTGGCCCATTGATCAACACCGCGTCCGCTTTGCATGACAGCTAACAACACACATACACACACACACCCACGCAGAATTTCTGACAGATGGGTGAAAAGGTGGACCACGTCATGTGTGAAGTGAACATTGGGAAGGGGGGTGTTAGCGATTATGGGGAAACAGACTGCAAAGAGAGACAGACGTGTGTGTACGAGAGAGAGAGAGAGAGAGAGAGAGAGAGAGAGATGCATGTGGTACAAGTAGAGCATCCATCACAACAACAATACTCTCTAGCTATGAGGGCAATTCAGACTACCAGCATATACAGAATATAGCTATAACAGAGTACTTGCAAGTGTGTATGTATCACACTGGATCACTGTGGGGTAGAAATGTTTAATTTGAAGTGTTGCTGGCAGATACTAATACTAGATGGAAGCTGGAAGTAACCAAAGTTTTGTGCCAATATGCAACAATAACTTCAAATTTGACCATTTACACAAAAAAATCACACAAAATAAATAAACAAAAATAAATAAATAAATAAAAATAAACAAATAAATAATAAATAAATTGCACAAAAATTACAAGCCTTCAGTGTTTTAGCCCCTTCAGAGTGGAGAACCCTCTGAAACAGCATTTAGATCCAAGACACTGAAACATGTCAAACCCAGGTTTGATAATAAACCTGTTCTCGCCTACTTGTGTGGAATCTGATAAAAATGTCAGATAACACTCTGCTTTACAAGGGCCTCATCCTCAGGTGTATTAACCTGTCTATGAACCGAGAGATAAGCATTATATTTACACGAGTCACTTAACTTTCTGTTTGCAAATAAACAAAACGATCACCTGAGTGCTGAATGAGTAACATGCATTCAGTAAAAAGTTTCTTGTGCTACTGTAAGTCCATTGTATTTAGCAGGGAAATTTTGATCAAGTACCTTAACAGTAATATTACGTACTAATATTATGTCTTGTGTAGTATTGATCAATTCTGTAATAAATACATAATCAGTCTACATTACATCCATCGTATCAGAGGTGAATAACACTGACTTGCTGATAACCCACTTTTAATAAAAAGCTGATATTCCCCACATGAATCAGCGTAACCGTAACATGAATACCAGCCTGCTGCGAGGAACGGTATTGAAAACGGGCTAATATTTCTGAGATACCGTGATACAATGTAATGCTGTATGTGTCCTGTGAGAAATAAACCACACATACTGCATGCGCATATCAGGGTTTCATCCCAGCATGCTAGACACAGTTGAAATCTAGACATTAATAACAGATCGTGCTACAGAAACACT
>OMKZ01040730.1:21079-32657 GCA_900302535.1 Neoniphon sammara | reverse complement strand
ACTTACCCCCTAGCTGTTATGTGGGACATGCTAGCTAACATGCTACTTACCCCCGGTCAATATTCTTAAAAATAACCATCCAGCACAGAGAGCTGCCACACAAGAAAACAGTCCTACTGTTGATTGTTGTTTATTTTTTATAAATAACAGTCAACATTTTTATGCCATTTTTGATTGCAAAAATTGTGACACACATCATCAAACCCAAATTTTGTTTATTTATCAAATGGAGTGGATTAAGGCAGTTATTCTTCAGAATGTTAGCCCAGGAGGGAAGTACACCTCAGTGGCAGGTGGCTAACGGTTAGCATCTGGAGCATCCAGCTAGTTTCTGGTACCTGGTAACAATGAGAGGAAGATGATTTCACCATGGTCCTATTTAACAGCTAGGGGGTAAGTGAAATATAAAGATTTTCAAAATGGGTGAACTATGAGGGTGAACTTTAAGGAATGAACGTGGAAAAATGCTTTGGCCCTAATGAGGCGTCTGTAATACTTTGAGATCATTGTGTAGTACAGTAGTTGAAGAGCTTCTGCAATGATTCAGGAGGGAGTCATGTTGGATTACTGACATGGAGCACATACTCCCATAAACTGAAGCCCTAGCAGAACCTCCGAAACCTCCAAAGTATGGGTATTATGTGAGTTATGGGCTGCAAGCTTCATTGTATTATGCACTAATCAAAAGATCAGTTTATACTTGGGGGCCCTGGCGGGGGAAAAAAGCAAATAAAGTGAGGTATGCGAGAGTTGTTCCTGTCTCTGGGGCCCTGCGGCTTTCTATTACGAGCCAGAGAAAAACAAAAACGTTTTCATGGCTGAGTCACTTGAGAAGCCCCTCACTTGTGCTGTTGGTGCTGTGCTGCTTTTCACATTGATTTTGTATTTGTTTATTTATTCATTTATTTCCTTATTTAATTTGATTTCTCGTCTCTTGCTCAGGCTAACGCGCCGGTGCTGTTTCACCTTTGTGTTCTCATGTAGCTCCGATTTGAACAGCGAGAGGTGAAAAGCCGAAAGCCGCCTGTTTGAAGACAGATGAATAATTCCAATCTGCCCTCTGCCCTTTGTGGCCGCTACATGAAATCCCAGTGTTGGCTTCCTTCTTTGAGGAACTTCTAAATTCATGGAGCTGCTCCGATTATGCCTGGGTCAAAAGGGGGGAAGTTCAGTTTGCGTTCACTTTGAACCACAACACCTTGAACAGTACAATAGCTTGCATTTGCCATGTCATGTACCATGGTGTCTGCAGGTTGGCTGGGAGAGATGCAGCAGTAATCACAGGGAAAAGAGGAAAGGTGTGTGTGTGGGGGGGTGTGGTGTCTGAAAGAGAGAAACAGAGCAAAAAGAGCCTGATCCCCGAAAGTTTAGAGTTCGCCACACTCTCTTTCCATTAATATTAAACACCCTTTTTGTTGTGACAGTTTTGATTCCACCTGCGTCCCCACCTGCGCCGTAGATTGAGTGACCCATGCCCGACCACTGTCACTGCAGCACTGATTGTACTGTGACAGAATACTGCATTACCTCCATCAACCCATGCACACACAGACAGACACAGACACACACACACACACACACACACACACACACACACACAGGTGTACTGACCTCACCAGTCTGTGTTACGGAAGGCTGAGTCACCACTCACACATACCAAATGCACTCTATTCCCTGGTTCCTCTGTAATGTCTGTGGCTGGGACTGTTTTCAAAGCTGCACAGTAGAATAGTGGATGAGCTTGTGTTGGAGTCCTCTACATGTCACCTGGAGATTTTTCAACACCTTTCCTGGGCCTGTTACATACAGGGAGGAGCAGAGGGAGGAGGATGTTAGTAGCTGTTATATTTGAACTGAGCTTGGCTGGCAGCAGTTGATTCGCTTTCCAACGTTTCTGACAGTGATTGATATTGTTTGTAGGCATTATTTTGGGGACAGTCATAAAAATTGGACAATGTTTGAGAGGCAGGCTGTGTTTGACAGATAAGCTTCTGAGTGTTTCTCAAACTTTGGCCAAACTCATAAAGTGTCTATCATGTGTCATCGCACATCACAACTGAGGCGCGGTGGAAACTTGTCACTGCTGGAAGTGGGATTGGTTTCGCCGGCACACCAGTCACACATCAACACAATGCCTGATAAAGAAAGTGAGCCCAATTAGCATCATCTCACCCAGCCTGCCTGACACCCGAACCCCTTAATCTTCACGTTGCTTGTGAGTGTGTATGTGTGTGTGTGTGCAGACATACTTATCTGCTGTTTTGTGCAAAGATAAAAAAAAATGGCTGCACAAATTGTGAGCTAATTTAACAGCTCTTTGTAGGTGAACACTGTATAATGCATTTCTAATTAGTGCTTCACTTACCTGCCTCTCCAGCCAATGAGTTACCGCTAATGCACAAGATGGCATATACTCAGAGCAGCCACCCTGTCTTAATTTGAATAGCAGCAAATAGGGAGCACTCCGTGAAAATAGTGCCGGATGCTATTGTGTCTTTCCTGCTCATTCAGCTCAAGTCAATTTACCTGGTTTGCTTCCCTCATGGTCTGGATAATGGACACTTCCCTCATTATTCAGAGAACTAGGTGTAGCAATTAGCACTGAGATTGACTTCTTCTTAACACAGCCTGAAATTGAGTGGTGGTTCTTCAAAGTGTATGCACACTTTTTTTTCTTTTACTTTTTTGGCATTTCTGCTTCGACAGTGACAGTGTAGATAGACAGGAAAGACGGTGGAGAGAGGGGATGACATTCAGCAAAGGGTGCAGCGCCTACCACGTATTATTGCGTGGTACACGCTCTACATGGTGAGCCACCGGAGTGCCCCCATGTATGCGCCCTTTTAAATAGGAAGCTGTCGATTTCCTCCATGTTGGGCGCGGCACTAAAAGCCACGATTCTGTGAATAGTCGCCCCAGTGAGGCCAACTGCAGCAATGCCCGGCTCAGTCGAACCCAGGGACTCCTTTTGTAATGGAGTGTCTCAATCAGCAGGGAAACCTTAAATGTGCAGGGGAGTAATCAGAACAGTAAACAAGTACAGTAAGTCATTTGGCATTTTTAGTTCTTCTGTGTTTTGCACTCTGAAGTCTCCAGACCAAGAGAGAAAACAAAGGCCTCCTTTATGTTATTTGTTGTGCTTTTTGAAGAGGCAGGGAAAGCTCTCCGAGGTTCCCCGCTGAGTGCAGTACTTTTTATGTCCCTGTTCTTTATTATACAATCTACTGCTGTCAGAACAGCCCCAGGTTGCTGTGCAAGGCGCACTACTGCTGCCCGCTAGCCTCTCAGCAGCTAAACATCACCTCTGGGAATGGCTCCTTGGTAAGTAGCCAGACACTCAAATAAGAACTTGATGGCACACCAGGAGGAGCTTGTTGATGTCGGGTGCCAACTAGAAATCTTTTAAGCAAGTTGGTTTCAATCACTGTCAACCATGCATATGGGTTATAGCATAGAGTAGAATACAGCAGAATGGGTTTACTGTCATTGCACAAGCACAACGAAATTCCATATGCATCTCCCTGCTTGATGCACTGTACGCTTAGTTTAAAAAAGAAAGCATCAAAAAAGAAATAATAACAGCAATGGTCATAACGGTAAGACATAGTACGTACAGATATTTGAACATACACGAACAAGCTTAAGCACATGCACACATCTGTGTATGCGTTAGTTCAATAAATGTTGTTCCCTTAACATTGTGTAATTGAATTGGAGGGTCAAAGCTTCAAAATGCATTAGAAATAGTGAGAAATTGCAATTTTGATGATTGCAATATTCAAGTCTGAAGAGGCTATAATTTTTTTCTCAGAGAGACATGTGTTTCAGGCAGTTTTCTGGACATGGTAACTCTGCTCTATACAAAATTCCTGGCCAGAAAATAAGTTGCATGTCTAAGAAAATCTTTTATTCTATTCAGACAGAGCATATCCAGAGCATTAACCCTCACCGCCCAAAAGATCTGATTGCAATCTACCAGGCCTGCCCGCTATCTCAGAATGCCGTGAATAGACCACTTGTGCTTTTGGAGCCTCATGTGCATCAATCCAGAGAAAACAAACAAACAAATATGCATTTTTCTCTGTGTAGTTATGCTGAACCCTGCACTATGTCGTCTCGCTATAGCCAGTGATGTCATTTGGGTGACAGCAGGTATAGTGCCACTCCAGTGCCCCAATCCAGCATAGACAGACAGACAGATGGCCTCCAGGGCCAATGCTGCCAAAACCCAGGACTAGTCAGGGAGGGAGGGAAAGAGCTTGAGTGGAAGTCCCAGCTAGTCCGTAGTTTGTTTAAAGCTAAATCAGCAGCCAGCGGAGGGTTGTTTTCCACAGTGTGCCTTTTGCTAGCTCTGCATGAATCCCTACCCAGCTCTGCCAGCCCTCATGGCCTGATCTCACTCTCCTCGGTTGTATCTTGCTTGCTGTGACCCTCTTTGGATTTTCATCTTCTTCAGCCTACCTGCTGCTCCTGTCTTTCGCTCTCCCTCCCCCCCTTGCTCCGTGTCTCTCTTTGTGAATGCACTGATCTCTCTGTAAGCTATTGATTTTTTTTTCTTTCTTCTCATCCTCCTCCTACTGCCATGCTCCAGTGGCTGTTGAATCAAGCTGGAGCAGAGCCGCAGTCTGCTTCCCTGTGGGCCTATTGGGAAGCTCAAAGTTTGAACTGTTTAAGATGGGGGAGGGGTCACTGGGTTACAGGAAAGGCTATGCTAATAGATGTAAGGTTATACATTTGGATTGGGCGTAAATAGTTATTTTAGATGGACCATTAGCTTAGGCTGAGAGGCCTGAGGAAAAATAATTGACTTCCCTGTTCTGATGCTGGGTTACTGCCATGCTTTGTTATGCAGCTGAAAGTGAGCCAGTGCTATCTTGTGCTGCTGTGCGCTGCAGCGTATAAATATGTTTTATAAGTAGGGTTATTTAGCATTTTCAGGTAAGGCAAAAAGCATCCCAGCCAAAGCATTTAGAGGTTGAGAATGTATCAGATAACCTTATAATAGTGGAGGTTTTGCTTTGGAAGTCGAGGTTGTTAATACTGAACAACCAGAAAAGCAGGTTCTCTGCTATTGATTAACAGCTGGTGAAGGAGATGGAAAACTTGTGCTGGCGTAGTTGGCACAATACACATTATAAGCCCCACCTGCAGCACCCGTGGTGCATGATCTAATCAGAAACTCACAGAATGAAATAAAATGACTTCTGGGCCTGAAACCTGCATGCCTTGGCATAGTGACACAATGCATGCATAAACATTGCAAAAAGTACTGTTAATTTATTGACTGAGTGCATTAGTTTATGTGTTTCTAGTAAAAGACAATGGCCTATACTACCGTTTTTGCCATATGTAATGTTTTTGACTGTAGTTATATTTACATATTTCCAAATGTTTTAATGTTTGGGAATCAGAATTGGTAAGAAGAATTGCTGTTAGCATTAATTTTGATAAAATTAGCTCTGTGCCGATTCCTAGTGGAGAAGTGAAGCCAAAAGGAAAGGTTATACCCAAGTAAGTGAAAGAAATGAATAAAAACAGAATGGGTAGGCCACTCACTTTTAGCATATTTTATTTATTCATGGAGTTGGAAAGCCAAAAAAGAAGATAGAAATGGAAGGCACAGGAGAGAACGATCTGTCAGGAGTCAACCTTAGGCCAATAGGGGAATGTGTTTTGCACCAGAAGCGGAAACCTTTTCCCACTCAACTATCTGGGCATGCAGGAATGGAATATGCTTCATGTAAATAGGGCTGAAATTACTTTTCATATTTAACAAGTCAGAGTGAAAAAATATTAAGCACAACTCGAGCAGATTGCTGCATGGAGGCACCGGGTAAGAAAACATAGCGCTTCCTGCACATGACATGGATGTTGTTACATTTAAAGCAATGAAGGAAGTTTCCAGGAACACAACCAATGAAAAGAGGGCTATTTATATAAACATAAAACAAGCTATGACCTATTAAAGCCATAACTTCTTTGAGGAATTTAGTGGAGCAGGAGGATGTTATTGGATGTGGTACAGTATCAGCAGTGAAGTGCAGAGTGCAGAGTAGTCCAAACAGGGGCGAGGTACAAAGGAATTGGGAGGCAGCGTTGACTTTGGCAGATCTAATTCATCTTCCACTTTCTCTCTCTCTCTCTCTCTCTCTTCCAGCGAGGGTCGTGTGGAGGTGGTGGGAGGGGGCAGCCTGCAGATCAACAACCTCACAGAGGAGGACGCCGGCGTCTACACTTGCATGTCTGACAGTGGCAATGCCTCCATCGAAGCCCAGGCCCAACTCACAGTACAAGGTATGACTGAACCCCTTTCCCGCCCACACACACTCTGCTTGCTATCAGGGCCAGTGGCACAAAGTGGGGGTGTGCGGCATAAGCAATGTATGGGTGTGTGAAATCATAGGGGTGCCGAAAGCACAGAGCAAGAAAAAAAAATCCTGTTTTGAATTTTACCACAAAATTTAATCCTCTGTGTCGTAACAGAAATTATAGCTACAAGTAATGTATGAAATATATCGAGTGAGTTTATTTTTGAAATTGTTGTGCAGCCGAGTGGCTACACAGGTCGATGTTGAGGCGCAGGAGGAGAGGAGCAGAGGAAAGTGAGGATGCATTAGTTACTAAGGTCAGAGCAGTGGAGGAGAGCGGAGGCATGTCTGATTGCACCGAGCCATCAGACTGAAATAACTGACTCATTTCATCTGATTATTTTGGAGAATGGGCTTGTGAAATGTCCTGGGGTCTCATATCCCAGACCAGAAAAAAAGTCAAAATGACTTTCTAAGGCCTTTTTTTTTTGGACCGAGATAAATTGATTGTGAAATGTACTAAATTAAAACAAGCAAAGTTTGCTGCTTTGCATGACAAGTATTTGGAGGCACACATGCATGTAACAGTCACTTATTAGGTGCTATGATAATTGGCGGTCCCTTTCAAATGTGCTGCAACACCGTGAAACCAGGAACGATCATACAGGCACTGAGTTTGCCTGCAGGGAAACACAGTGACAATCAACTTCAAAATGTTATGCAGGCAGGAAGGGCATGCTGGAAGTCATTTTTAACACATTTCATTTAGTAAGCCCAGTATCTCATTTTCTTTTATTTTTTTCAGTCACTAATGTCTCTCACTCTATTATGAGGCAGTAAGGCTAACATTAGCTAATCTGAAACTGCAGCATTAGCTGACTGGTACATTTCCCTCTGATTATTACTACTTTTGAAAAGCAAGTGCAACATACAGCTAATTACAAATGTGTTCCCTCCTCAGTGTATCATGTAGCTCACGTTTCGAGCTCAGCATCTCTGTTCAGTTTGTGTCAGCACTGCTAGCCTGCCGAGCCCAAGGAGCGCTAATATACCGATACCTTGAAATTATGGTCATTACAGTTCTCTAAAACACTTTCTACATTTTATATCACTCATTTGTGTTCCTTTTTGTCATTGATGGTGAACACCACTTTAGTGTACCAGAGGACACAAAATACATCTAAAACAAAAATGTACTTAACAGCTGTTAATTTACAGCAGGCCACCCAAATTTTGACACTGTATGGGAAGTCTTATGAACATAGCAATGCATTATGCAAAAATATCCCATGAGGCATCTGTTATGCTGATGAAGTCTGAAAGAGTCTCTGTCAGTGCAGTGAGAGAGCAGGTTTGAAAAAAAGCTCGAATGATGGCGACATAGTTTGGCTCTCGTACAGAGTTTTGTTCATAAATGCTGCTGCAAAAAACATTTAATGATTAAACTGATGGCAGTAACCACTCTGACTCTGGACCGTCTTTAAAGTGATTGTTGAAACTATTGATGCTGATTTCAGAATCTAATCTTGACTTTGTTATTGAAATGTATAGCACGATGAGCTGGAATAGTCTTACTCAGCATTGTCCTCATATCAGGTGGTAATTTTAGAGAACTCATTCAAGAGGTTCACTGCTTCTTACAGGATGCAGTAAACTCCGATTTTATAATAAACAGACTTTACAAAAAAGAGAAGTCAACTTTGGATTAAAGTTGACAGTAGAATTTGACGTGTTTGTTGCTATACGGGAAACACACACACACACACATATACAGTACATACAAAATGTCTGTTATGCAGTGATATGACGTAAAATGTAATGATGTGGAATGTGGAAATATCGAGTATGTAAAATTCAAAACTAAAATGTTACTCTGTTGTTTGTTTGCATTATAAATTAAACTTAGCATGCACTCCATTACAAAGGTTGTACCACTGATTCAAGCTGCACAGGTAGGCCTCACCATGCATGATAATATATCAAGATTCTAGTTTCTGCAATTAATAATATGGGATTTGACAATATGTAAACATTCAGTTTAATTTGATTAAATTTATACTGCCTGGAAGCGCTGCCATTAACATTCCTCCTCTGTTTGCAGTGAGCTTTGTATTCAGCTGTCAAATGCACATCCTGTAGTGTATTTGTATCTGTTAACATCTCCCATTGCACATGGCTCCAAGTTGCACAGGCATAACAGGAACAGTTCAGCTGCTTCTGTTGCTGGCAGGACAAATAAGTAAAGAATAACCAAAACTGAATGATTACCGGACATTTCACAAGTCCAGATATTAGGTATGAATGGATAAAAATAACTGTTATTTCCAAATACGTCAGACATCAGACAAGATATTGAGCAAACTTTGCTTTGTAGTTGTTACAGCATCTCAAAGTAATACAGTCGATGTATTCAGTCACCTTAATATTTATCACAAATCCACTAAAATGAGTGCATGAAGGCTGTTAACAGTGCAGCTCACCATCTTTGACATTCTTTGAAGTCTTTCTAATTTTACTAACTAACCATAATTGGTAAATTGTGAACAACATACTCAACAAAACAATCCAGACCATCGTTTTAGCCATAATCCTGCGGCCTTGGTTGCCATGACACTGTAGCAACACTACACACGTTATTATGCACACAAGGTTTTTCATATAACTTCTGGCCTTTGTGAATTGCAGCAAAAGGATAGTCATTTATGGACTTCAGGAAAAAATATGTTCAATTTCTGATTCTTGTTTTAAGGATCTGTACTGCTGATACTACAAAACCGTATCATGAGACACACTTCTGTCTTGTAATTTCCATTTTAGACCTTGACTGGGTGACAGAAACACATGAACACAGATATATAGATTGCGTGTGTGTGTGTGTGTGTGTGTGTGTGTGTGTGTGCGCGCGCATGTGCCGGTGCTCCTCCCAGGTGATGCAAGTCAACAGGATTTGGTGTGAAATAAGTTTTAAATAGGGAATCACCCCGAGGCTTGTTCCTGAGTTCCCTGCATTTCACACACATCCACACCACGTTTTACTCTGTTCCTCTCTCTGCAAATCCCTTGATCCCTTCATCACCCCTCCTCCATCCCTTCATCATTCCCCAAACTCAGTGTGATAAAAGGAGGCAGTAATGGAAAAGAGGAGCAGGTCACTGGAAGACCTCTGACTTGACTCATTTTCAGTCTTCCTATCTGTATTCTGTCCGTACATCTCTCTCTGAAATCTCTTTCACTCGTCCCCCACCCAGCTGCAGTGCCACCCTCCACCTCCAGCGTGACAGGAGTCTGGAGGATTGATTATCACCCCTGTAACATTGTTGAAAGACATATAGCTCATTGTAATGGGATACGATGGTTTGATTACTTCCACACAGGCTTAATTGAAGCGGCTTTGTTTAGATTCTCAAAGAAACCAGATTGTGGCATTGATTCGCTCCCTTGACAGCAAGATTGACATGTAAACAGTCAGTCGATTCCCTCAAGGACCAGTTATGCTTTTGAAAGACTCTGATACAAATCGGTGGGATATGAATCTATAGGAACAACAAAACAGTCAATTTTTTTCCTGTGATTGACTTCCTCTTAAACACACTGGGGCCTTTTTTGCTGCAGTAACAAGGTGGAAATGTGGGTTTTCAGCCAGTGGCATTTCATATACACTGGTCCTCTTGTGCTGAGGGAAGGATGCAGGAAGTCAGGCTGGGATTTGATATGGTAAGACTGTTAGGTTTCGCCGAGAGAAAGCTTGAGGGTTCGTGATGCAGCTGGCGCTCATCTGTGGAATTAGAGTTGCATGAGGTGCTGCAGTATGTTGCGCACACACACACACACACACACACACACACACACAACTACACATACATAATGAACCTACATACTGGCCAATTACACACATAGTTTATACACCTGTGTGGATCAACTAGCATATGTGTACACGCAAGCACGTGATATATAAGCTTCTAAGATTTAATCCAAGTGGGACTACTTTCCTCTGATCAGACTTGGTGGGTCAAAGCAGGTGGTTCAGAAAAACATTTTGTTCTAAGCAAAGATGTTAAAATAAAGTTTAGTTCACTGTTGCACTCCCAAGAAAATAGGCATGTCCCATAGAAACTGAAATTGTGTACGATCAGCATTGTATAGAGGATTCTCTTGTTGTTAATTAGACAATGTTTGGAGAACTGACTTCAGTTCAATTCAAATCACTTTATTTGCCCCCGAGGACCAATTGAAAAGGCAGGTAGAGTAGTACAATACATAAATCCACAAATATCCACAAATAGTAAATAGAAGAAATCTTTTTTTTTTTTTTCCTTAAAAAATTTAAATTTTTTAAAAACATGCATTGCAACATTGCTGGTTTGGAGTTGTGCATTGTTTGGCCTAAGGTGCAAAAAAAAAATTTGCAAAAATTAAGCATCTTAAAAATTATCAGTAATTGACACAAGTGAATGAACAAAGATACAAACCATTTGATTTTGGTGCAAAAAGATGCTGTGGCTCAGTGCCTGTGTCAAAGGTTTTAATGAGCCAGCACTTGTTTGAGCCTGTCACTTAATCTCCTCTGCAGCAAAAAGGAACCGATCTCTACCAGGCTCAGTCAGGTAATGTCAGGGGTGAAACCAGCAAATTTTAATGTCAGCTCATCCTAATTGACAGTTATTGTTAACAAATGTGTTACACGTTATGACAAATCCAACAACCTACCAGATAACTCAGGTATTCCCTGAAACCTTTTTCATTATTATTGTTATCTTTTTTTAATAAAAACACAAGAGCCACAAGGTTATTTTCAGAATTCTTTTTTTGCCGTCTTCACCTCTTCTGCTGATGCAGTGACATCAGTGAATGTGTACATGGGAAACCACTGACATGCCATGAATCAAATGCCTGCGCCGTCTACTCAGTTCCATTTTTGTGGCATGTTTCACTCCCCTCCGCAGGCCTGTAAGTCTCCACTGGCCTTAATAAACCAATGAAAATCCATGAGGAAGGACTGGAACATGTCAGGGGGCCCTGAATGGTCACACACTTGTGATTCTGCATGCCTGCATATGTGTGTCCGTTTAGGCATTGAATGTCTGTTTATGAATGTCTGCGTGTGCGTGTGTGTCTGCATATGTGTGTGTGTGTGTGTGTGTGTGTGTGTGTGTGTGTGTGTGTGTGTGTGTGTGTGTGTGTGTGTGTGTGTGTGTGTGTGTGTGTGTGTGTGTGCGTGTTTGCAGGACAGAAATAGTTTCTCGGCAAACATGCATGTTTTGAGTTTTATT
>OMKZ01040730.1:1379-14866 GCA_900302535.1 Neoniphon sammara | reverse complement strand
CAGGGGGTTCTACAAACACACAGACGCGCGCGCACACACACACACACACACACACACACACACACACACAAATCCTTCCATACACACATTGCCAGCAGGGAGGGAAGCAAACGTGTACTGTATATAGTGTCAGTAATAAGAAAGCAAATACCCAAACACAGACGCAGTCAGTGTTATTCATCTTTACATATTGTGCAACCACCCACACACACACACACATGTACACACACACACGCACATACACACACACAAAGGCAAACAATACCAACCATAAAACTGTCATTCTGTCTCTCTCTTTCTCTTGGCCGTCTGTAACACACACACCCACCCACACACACACACACACACACACACACACACACACACACACACACTCGCATCGATTCTCTCCTCACACACTCCCCATCTCCACACTCCACACCAAAGTAAGCCTTGGATTCCACCTGCCTCGGTTGCACAGCTACCAGTGGTAAATATCCAGGGGACACCACACTGTGAACCGCATTATTCACATCTCACACATCCCCCAGTGGGGAACACTGGTGCTCACACACACACACACACACACACACAGACCGAGGTAATGACTGCCTTGACAACCATACAATGATTCAGTCAAGAAGCATCACCATCCTCATTTCCATCGTTGTCTCAGTCGTCAATATTCCACACGGCCGCCCATAGAAAAGTCTGGAAACTCAGGAGGAAGTAAAGGGATAGTTTGAATATTTCGTGGTGGTGTTATTCAATTCATTGATTGATGCTCGACCTCTTCTGGCACATTCTGGCATGTTTGGAAAACTGCCATTTAGAAGTCAGATTCTGAAAAAATAACTGTATTGCTTGAAACGTTAAATATTCATTTACTAGCATCAAATGTAAAGAAAAACTCCACCCTTTAATATTCTGTCCCTGTTAAATATCATCTGTTTGAGATATTGGATGGATTATTTTGTGATAAAGTGCTGTAATTTATGTTTTGATGTACCCACTTTCCATCAAACTGCCTCGTCTGTTTCTACTTCAGTTAATGGCTCTGCGTTCACTTCACGTATTTACCATGAATACCGCCTGCCAACTGGGGAAAACCTTTCATGTCACTTATAGTGGTAATTACAAGTAGGATAGATGGGAGTTTTTGAAAAACTCTGATTTCAGCCACTTGTGTCTGGAATCGTGGAAGTAAGTCAGCACATGGTGCAGGTGCTGATATTGGCAGTGCAAGATAATCAGAATCAAAGTTAACACTTATTTTCACAATATTACAATCATGTCTACTTTAAAAAGGATAGTTCACCCATTTTGGAAAACTTAATATTGTTTCACTTACCCCCTAGCTGTTATATAGTACAGAGTTGGCAACGTCTTCCTCTCATCGTTACCGGGTACCGGAAGCTAGCTGGATGCTCCAGATGCTAACTGTTAGCCATCTGCCATTGCGGTGTACTTCCCCCCAGCTAACATTCTTAAAATAACTGCCTTAATCCACTCCAGTTGACAAATAAACAAGTTTGGGTTTGATGATGTGTGTCAGAATTTTTGTAATCTGAAATGACGTAAAAAAGTTGACCGTTGTTAAAACAATAAACAAAAATCAACAGTAGAACTATTTTCTTGTGTGGCAGCTCTCTGTGCTGGACATGCTAGCTAACATGCTACGTCCTCCCGGCTAACATTCTTAATAATAAGTGTCCAGCACAGAGAGCTGCCACACAAGAAAAGTTCTACCGTTGATTTTTATTTACTGTTTTAATAACGTTTTAATATAGCTGCTTTTGACAGAGCTTTAGAGTTTTAAACTCAAATATCAATGAAACAAGTCATGACTAATTCTTTCGGTATGGGTGGCTGTGTGCAAATCTCAGGCTAATCTGTTAACTAGCGATTTTGATCTTGGAGTAAATTAGCCTCAGCAACATCCTCCAGATGAGTGGGGGACTTAAACCCACAACCTCCCACTCTGCAGAACAAATCCAGAGAGGGACCTTATCCGCCCACTCTTATGAAGACCCAATCAGCCCGTGTGAATTGCTGGTGAATAGATGCTAATGGCTAGCGATCACAGGTCCAGGAGGCCGATAGCGAGGCTTGACACGCTGTGACATGCTAACAGTACAGTCATTTAAACTGCGGTCAGCGAGGTTGCTGCTTATCAGAGAGCGCACAGAAGCAGAAAGGCACCGAAAGAAACACACACACACACACACACACACACACAGTCTGTCTTATACGCTCTCTCCTCACATACATGTACAGTCCAATTACAGCGAGAGGACAAGGCCCTGGCTCTGCGCTCCCAGTGTCCTTGTTCCAGGACAGATTGATGAGGCGCTGTATCTCCCCGGCAGATCAAATAACTCCTGCCTGGCCCTCATTACCAGGCCTAGAGAAGATCTGCAAGTGCTATGCTTAGGTGGTGTAGCATAATAACACCCTATACTTGTACCTACATTTGCTGCTTTGTATTTTTTTTCCATCTGCTCTTACATAAAAAGAGCAGAGGTTGTCGTTTTTTCAAAATATGCCAAGTGCTGCCATCCGCTGAAAGGGTCGCAGTTTTGTAAAATGGCAGCTGTGTAGAAAATAATTGGATAAGTTGTTTTGTGATGACACTGTTTGTTTCCCCCCCCACACCCCCACCAAACCCTCTCTCTCAACTGGCAGTGTGGCAGTTGAAAGAGGCAGAGTGTCAATTAGCTCGGTTTATTTTCTGCCAGAGATCGTAGTGCTGGAGTTTGATTCTGGTTAGTTTTGACAGATCGCTTATTGAATTCACATGCGAACAAACATTCCCCCCACCCTCCCCTCACCCTCTTTGTTCCTATCTTTGCCCCCAAGTAATATTACCTCACCCTTGGATATTAACTGTAACACTATATTTTCCTTGTTTCTTTGTTTCCACAGTTCCTCCGCAGTTCGTCAAGCGGCCAGCCAACATTTACGCCCACGAGTCCATGGACATCGTCTTTGAGTGCGAGGTCACAGGTTCGCCGGCTCCCACGGTCAAATGGGTCAAGAATGGAGACGCTGTCATCCCCAGTGACTACTTCAAAATAATTGTAAGATTATTTGGCACATATTGATATTTCCAGAGTGTTACCTCTCCATTTTCTCATAGTTTTTTAGTCTGTCTGCCATTTTGCATGATTTACAGCCTCATTCGTCATATTTACAAATTATACAAGTTAGAACATCATTAGCTGTATGTATGCACATTAATTCCTTCGTCTTTTTGCTTTGTTCTCCTTTGTTTTTCTTTCCTTGTTCATCACCTCCTTCTCTGCCTTTTTTTTCTGCCCTGCAGAAGGAGCACAACCTGCAGGTGCTTGGCCTGGTCAAGTCAGATGAAGGTTTCTATCAGTGTCTGGCAGAGAACGACGCAGGCAACATCCAGTCCAGCGCCCAGCTCATCATCCTGGAGCACGGTACGCCAGCCGCCACCCCCATACACGCCACACCCTCACACGCTCCGCGCAGAGTCAGTAGAGGCTTTGCAGCTTCATCACAAATCTCCTACCAGCCACATCTGGTCCAGCATGGAGGCCCGATAGAGAACTGGATGTGCAGAAGTACTGGCCAAATATAAAATAACTGGGTAGAAATAGAGAAACACACAAAAAAGTTGTGTAAATAAAGTCAAATAAGTCACAAAAGTTTTAAGTTATCGTAAATAGTCTGATAAGGTTCAAATTTAGGTTACTGTGACACAGGAAGCTGTTTTGATTGTAGCCCTTGCCCGGTTGGTATTAACTGCTGCTCCATAACGCTATTAGTTGTAGCCTGATACCCTGAACGACAAGACACCCTGAATAAACAGCTGGTTTTCAGGATTGTTAGCTAGCTTACTAACCAGCAGGCTAATTTAGCAAAGCAACTGATGCTAAAGGTATACTCCAACGTTTTGTGCAAAATACCCTTTTATTGACTTACCCATAGTGAGACAAGATGTTTGATACCATTTTCACCTCTGTGTCCACTGCTTTGCTTCCAATGGTTAGCATTTCGTGTTCGTTTAGCATAAGGACTTGAAGTCTACGGGAGTCATTACCCTAGCTACATCACAGTGAAAAAATAAACCTTACAGCAACTCTGAAGCTGTTGAAGTTAGATGGTAGGAACTATAGATGGTAGGTAAGACTTCAAGTCTTTATGCTAAGCTAACACAAAATACTAACCATAGGAACTGAACCAGTGGACGTACAGAGGTGAAAATGGTATCGAACATCTTGTCTCACTCTGGGTAATTCGGTAAAGTCGGTACTGCAAAATGTTGCAGTATTTCTTTAATATGTAGAACTAGTAGCTCCTACTAACTCTAGAGCTTCTAAATGATTCGCCTAGTTAGCACCAGGTCAGATGTGTTAGTTGATCAGATGCTATGAGTAGCTATAGCTTGCAAGCTGGTACTATCTAAACATGAAATTAATCAATGTATCATTGGGGAAATGATCAGTTCCTGATCACAAACAGAAACTAACCATGTACAGTATACACAAGTTTTTGTTGAGACAGCCAAGTTAAGAAATAAAATATTCAGAAACGAAACTAGCTGCTCATAGCCAGTCTTGCTTAGGAGCTGAGGACCTCTAACATGTAGTGAATGAAGACATTTGTCAGCACCTAGATGGATTCTAGGAGAGGCGTTCTGTGAGAGAAAGTG
The DNA here is from genome assembly GCA_900302535.1 of Neoniphon sammara. Lineage (NCBI taxonomy): Eukaryota > Metazoa > Chordata > Actinopteri > Holocentriformes > Holocentridae > Neoniphon > Neoniphon sammara. The sequence goes on along the minus strand of OMKZ01040730.1, from coordinate 10,206 downwards.
AGTGAACACACTTAATAGTATAATGGCATGGATGGATATAATGGATAGATGTTTGGTATGCACACAGTCCACATCTGGTGTTACAGACTTGTTGTCTGAAGAAAATGGCTTGACTGATGAGATTTGAAGACTTGGGATAAGCTGCTTGCCCCGGTGCCTATGCTTCAGCACGGTATCCTAACTCATGATAAGGAGGTTATTTAAGCAAGTGGCTCACCCGAGTTTGAACCCACACGCTAGTAGAGTGAGAATGCCTTGAAACCTGCTGCTTACACTTTCTTTCCTTACATCCGCCTTTAAAGCCAAAGGCAGAGGTTGAACGCTAATTTCTGGAGTGAAGCACTGAGTGCAGAGTACAACAAAGCCAACACCAAGAACAGGGACTCGCTGGGAGTCTTATATACCAAGACACAGCCTTAAAATAGAAGCAGCCACAGAGACGGATTTTAATATTCTTGTTCTTAGTCTAGTTTTGTTTTGCTACTTCTGATGATTGAAAAGACTGTAATAAAACTTAAATATGAGTAACTTTGCACAGTGTTAAACCCCCTAGGGCGGATAAAAGTATCTCATCTCAAAAAAACAACAACAAATCAACAAGAGAATCAAGACAACAGGCTGGAACACAATTTCTCAGAATAACATAACATAAATGAAACGACATAGTGGGAATTAGAGGAATAACAATAGGATCAACAAAATGGCAAGGGAAATAAAAGTACAATAATGCTAATTCATGAAATCATAGGGAAGGTGAGTGTGGTCAGGACTGGGAGTGTGTGTGTGTGTGTGTGTGTCTGTGTGTTTATACTTTCACTTACAGTATTACACTGTTTCCACAAATCTCCATTTTGTTATGGGAAGATAGCAAAATGTAATCAAGTGTGAACCCCACCACCCCCTTCCCAACACACACACACACACACACACACACACACACACACACACACTGTAAGCAGGTGGCTAATGGATTAGCATAGCAGCGTCCAGCCAGCGGCCCCCAGCTGTGTTCCCCCCTCCCATTGGAGGACACTAAGTCAGAAATAATGATGACCTGCAGCTCATTGTGTATTTCTGTTTGACACCATTGATAAGAGCTTAGCCACGTTCCATGGCCCCAATCCTTTCTTTTTTATGAGTTAAAGATAAATAGGATGAATTACCAAGGCTGCTGTCCTTGTACACGTGGCTGCCCTAAGCAGGGCTTCAAAGAAATGAATCTCTTTGTAATCCATAAATATTACAGAGAACTTTTTTTTTCAATGTGTGCATCTGTTTCAACAATAGAATTGGGCTCGTTACTGCTAATCCAAGCATACTTACCATCAGAAACGTACCCAGTTTCTGCTTTTTACATCAGTTCATTATCCAGTCATCACTCGAGTTTCTGACGGTGAATGTGAGAAAAAAAAGCCACACGGATATGATTTATTCTTCCTCTAAATTATTGAAATTGTGTGCTTTTATGAAAATATCCAGTGCAGCACTTTTCCACAAGTGCTTGCCTTACTGTCAAAGAGATTTCCTCTCTTAGACGTATGATTCACAGCTCCAAAGGTGTATCAAGGAGTCCATGTGTAAAATCAGCCCAGTTTCCATGGGTAATAGTGCTTCGTGGATGCAGCTCTGTGATATGAGGTTCAAATGACTCTCTTAAGTTCAAGCTGAGTGGTATCTCTCTCCTTTGAGTCTCTATTCTCCTTTCCTCTGCTGTGCTGCAGGGTAGAGACACACACACACACACTCCTGCAGCCATCTGCCGCCTTTCGTCCCGCTTTCTCTCTCCTTGTCTTTCACAGCCACCTGCTCTTTTTCCCTTTGATGGTCCAGCCGCTAAGCCCAGGGTTAATTGTGCTGTCCTGAATATGCCCCCATACACACACACACACACACCAAGTGGCTACCCCTCACTGCTGGCGTCTTTGTCCACCTCCCAACATTCACAAAGACATGGACACCCTCCTCTCCACTCCCCCTGTGTTTCCCCCTCAGTCAGGTATCCCGCTCACACCTGCCAGGCTTGAATCATCCTGAAACGGGGCCAGGAAAAAGCCCCACTCCCTGTCAGTCAGTCTGCTGCCGTGCAGCGGGGGAAGATAAGCCAGGGACCTGCCACAGGGATGAAGCTGTCTCCACCCAACAGAGAAATCAATGGGGATGTGTTATCTAAACACCAATGCCAGCAAGTTGGCTAATATTCATTAGTGGTCATAATCTTTGCATCTTGACACTGCCAGCTGTAGTGAAATGTAGCTGCGCTGATGATTCTCACCAGTGGGTGGTTGGAAAGGAAAAAGGTCAGCTGTCAGCTGCTGGCGTATGTACGTTGGCAGATATTCGCTGCGTTCTGTGTTCAATATCAGTGCTCCTGGTTTTGAACTCTGGTTAACAATGGCGCAATGTCAAGACAAACTGTGTATACTGAACAGATTTTTTTTTAAAGCTTTCCCCTCACAGTTCATCTCGCTTCATCTCGCTTCAGCAATCTCAAAGCCTCGAAAGACTCAGAGTTTTTTGGGAAGTTCAAAAATAGTACTCAAATTGCAGTCTCGAGCAATTTGCCTGGACATTCCACAGCCATGTGCAATGTGGGTCAACTAGTTGCAAACAGATGTAGGTAAATAGGAGCACAAAAGCCAAATGTGAGCCTCAAGGGGACCTAATTATGCAGTATTACTCTGCCTGCTCACTGCCACTTAATTCCTCTTCTATAGCTGCTACATTCAGTCATGCATCTTGTCGTTTTGGTTCTGCTTTTTAAAGGATGGGATCAAGAAAATGTGCTAGGTAGTTGCTGCAAGTTAAGTTTTTATAATCGGCAGGGAAAGTGACAACTAACATTCCCGCATCCCTGTGAAAATCTAATTTTCCCATTAAGAAGATATGTTCTTACAAATAAGTATATTCATGAGCTTTTCAGCAGTGAGTTTTGAATAGACTGAATTAGAAACTACCACCTATAGTGCAGTTTATTGCAATAAAACCTTGCAATAAAATGGCACAGTTTCATCTCAAGAAGGCCACATGTAATTCTAATTGATGAGATTGTTTTTATCTGGAAATGGACTTTTATTAAATCCCCTGCAGATTGGAGAGGCCTTTTTCCACTGAGTTTTAAATGTAACCACTAGAGGCTGACGTGATAACTTCCCTGCTGCATATTTTGTTTGCGATTGTTCTCTGCGTGCACTGCAGACCTGGGTTGTTATTGTCAGAACAATCAAGAGGGAGGTTAGTCAGTTGTGGAGTATAGGCTATTTAAAGGATTGCCTTCACCTGTCATCTATAGGCAATGTGCAGCAACAATTTGTGGCCTTCTCCAGGCATCATTATCTCAAGTACTTGTGCATGATTGTAGGCAGCAATTACAGCTCGCAGAGGAAATGGGTCATGTTTCTTAACTTTGAAGTTGTGCACGGCAAGACAAAGCACTCATTTATATGATTGTCATCTTTCCATATACAGAGTAAAGACCGTGGGAGACTGTATTTGAAATTTGATAAAGAGCCACACTAAAATGTGTACTGCAGTGTGGATGCTTTCTGGATTGTTCTCAGATGTAGGAGAGGTTACAGCATCTGTGCTTTTGTCTGTTTTACTGTTTTGTTCTCAAGCTCCAGAGCAAAAGATTCACCAGTTTGTAGTACTTGTTAATATCTTCTAGAAGCTAACGGGCACTGCAGTAAGTTTAGAACTGTATATAATATTTAATATTTACATAGTATATATATTGACCTCCATAAGAGAAAGGGAGAGAACAGCAAGTGCATATTACCATATGTACAGTCAGAAACCCATTGCCATATGACAGACTTTCAGCCTGGGCACTCTTCCCAGAAGCCCACTTGTCAATGACGGCAGGCGGAAGATTAGAGCACCTAATGTGAACAATGCTTTGCATGGACAGGCAGGATTGCAGTCAACATGGACAAGCAAAACTGGAGTGGAGCCATTTAGTTGGCTGTTTGCCCCTAAGTGTGTATTTTTCCATTTTTTATTTAATTGAAGAGATGCACTTCCATTCCTCTGTGAATGCTTATTTTGCCCTCTCAGTGTGTTGCAGCATCAATATGGAAATGCTTCTCCATCTGACTCTTTCTCTCCCTCTATCACTTCTTTCCTCTTTCCTCCAGCTCAAAATGATGTTGTGACATTTTGGCTCCTGGTGCCAAACTCAGGCACTTCACTGGAAAAGCGGAAAGCTCTCTCTGGCTGTATAAGCTGAGCCCTCATGCTGCTTCGGTCCTGGCTGTTGCAAGTAAATTACACTGAGTTGAATGAAATAGAGACACATGTCACCAAATATTCAGCCAACTTCAGATGATAGGTAGTACCCTTAAAAATATATCTATCCAAAGGCATTATAGAGCTTTGAGGCATTCAGTGTTTGATGCTACAGTAGTTTTAACATCCCTCTGTAGCAGGGGTTTTCAAACTTTTTCATGCTGCAGCCTCCAAGTTGACTTTCATTAAGCTGCAGATCCCCATTTGATGTGATTTTACCCTAAGAAACCAAGATATGAAGGGTGAATTTGGTCTGTGCGAAGTAAGACATTGTTTAGATGACTGGCTAAATTTCATCTGTAGTTCCTGGGCAGGTTGATGGTTTATAAGAACATAAAGCAGCATAGAAAAAAAAACTTAAGCACAGACAGATTAATAATAAAAAAAATGCAAGAATTTACAAGTACCATGCATCCATAAGCACATAAAAGCTGCATAAATACCCTGGCACCCAGCAATTCAACATTCATAGCACAGAGAAAATAGCATAACAGAGTGACATAAAGAATTCACCAGAGAAGTTGAGTCATACTCCTCAACATTGAATTGTTTCTACACATATAGCAGCCAGCAAAGTATTAACACAGAAAGTATCATAAACACTGACATGTAGATTCAAAGTGGCGAGATTAAAGCATTATGTTAAAATAATCACTCATACATTTTTTATTTGTATTGTAGCGGTTTCTAGTGAATTACATTACAGTGATATTAAACTATTCATCATTCTGCTGAGGACCCCCTGGAAGTCCCTGAAGGACCCCCAGGGGTCCCTGAACCCCACTGTGAAAACCACTGTTCCATAGGCTTGGTTTCCCAGCTGCATTGTGGGTTCATGTTACAATTGGAAAAATGGAAGAGGACGCATCATCAGAGCTGTGATGGAAATATTTTTATTCAGCCATTGTTCAAGCCAAGGCTTCGCCATGCAAGCTGTCTTCCTCGGTTACTGGCTTCATTCTGTCCCTCTCTCTCTGGATCCTTCTTCTTTTTCTGCTCCTTCTCCCTGCATCCTTTGATTTTTTTTCCCTTCCTCCCTTCTTGTCTGATTTTCTCCCTGTCTTGACCTTCATCCAGCCAGGCCACCATTAGTCTCCCCTCCTCCCCGTCAGAGCGGTGACAGTAAACAGAGGAGTCCTGTCCGCCCCTCCCATCAGAGGCAGCAGACCCCCACTGAGAGATGGAGATGCCTCATCACTGCCTGAGTGCTCTCCGTCTCTTGGTGTTTCTCTCTCTCTGTCACTCTGTGTACGTATGCGTGCAGGCAACAGGAGTGCTGGCATGATAAATTGAAATCAATGCTGTCCCCAAAGCTGAAGCTTGACAAAGTGACAGATCGGCGATGGAGGGAACGGGAGATGCTGGAGGGGATGGGAACATTTGAAATTTATACATAACTTGAAGAGCTTGGCGTTATTGCTCAAACGTGACAGGACCCGACGGGTTTGGTTCAGTTCAGGCTTCATGTCTGACTTAAATGATTGGTATGGTTAGGGTTCGGGCTGAGCTACACAACCATAATAATAAACTTTGTTTTTTTTTTATTTATTTTACACATTGACTTTGTTTAATTTAGTTTTCCTTTTACGGACAGACCCAGGGAGCAGCACAGTTAATCTGGTTTGTAATCCTACAGGCTCTCAGTAGCCGTTGGTTTGTTTTGATAAGTTATATTCTAGCCTGTAATAGCCTATGGTGGGTCTATAGAGAGGAGCCTGTTTTATAACAGTCAGTCCTCTTGATTCATGATGAATCCTGTCTTTCCTCTCCTCTGTCAGTCCATATCAAAGACTGTAGAATTAAAAGGGCGGAAAAATGTTGTTTAGTGTGAATTTATTTCCTCGTGGACAAATTATTAATGCCTATTGCAGGCTTCGCTTGGGCTAAGAAATAGATATTATCTTTCTGGTGACATTTTCAGGCAAGGTTGGGTTGGGCTTGAAATTTGGGACCAAGTTCAGCTCTAATAATGTCATCATCAAATTAGTTAATTACACCAATATTTAGCACCAGGCCCCCCCTTAAATGAACAGAAATTAAAGGTCTCCTTGGCACTGCAGTCACCAAACAAAGCTTTATACAACACTTGACTCTCCTGCACAAATTCTGTGAAACATGGGCCGAGACAAAGACCATACAATACTTGAGAACTGATTCATAAAGCTGGAAAACGCCATTTTTAATTGGATGGCGCTATTTTGTAGCACACATAAAGCCCTGCAGTATGTAGAGGAAGCTTCACCACGCCTGTGAGAGACAAAGCAATTACAAGTAATATGAGGCTTTCTGTGCAGCTAGAAAACAATATTGACGTTACAATCAAGATATGCATAACAACTGCTGAGTTTTCTTGTGATTCTCTCTACATTGTTCTGTAAGAGCATACTGCATGTTCAAAGACAATATAGAAAAATACCTCCTCTTAATAGATAGAGAGCAGTTACATTTTATTGTTGCCTCAGATCAAATCTTGTGGCGCTTCAGCACAGTCCAATCATCCAAAGAAAGAAAGAATCATTAAGAAAACTATCAAATATTGGAGTGAAACAATCAAAAAATATACCGAATGGCAGTGTCATCTGGTCCTGAAAAAAGTATCTATGTATGGACCAAAATGATGATAGCCCACTAAGTGCAGAGTGAACGCGACCTCACTACAGAGCTGCCAAAGGATATTCTGCTCACACCGTGAAAAACAAAAGGCAGAGCGGGCTCCAGACCCCCTCACCTCATCTTCAAAATACCAAGCCTTAAGAGAGATGGTTTTCCCAAATGTGAATAAAATCTGCAAATATTTGAACTTTGTTGTTTCTGCACAGTAACTGTTTCCACATAGACTACCGATATTAAAAAGAGGTGAATACACAGCAGCCTCATTCCTCCATGGCTGAGTATTGTACAGTACTGAAGGATTTAATGCACTAATTAATTGTTTTCATGCCTTGGCATTCTGGTTCTTTTCTTTCAGTAAAAATAAAGAATTGAATTGCTATTGAATTGAAAGATAGACAAAGAGAAAAAGGTGCATTGAGATGGAGGAGGAGGTCTCTGCTGCCCCAGTGCAGCTGTCAGACTGTGCTATTGTTTGGATGGTGATGATGTCATCATCCCAACCATAAAGGGAAAAAACGATACACTATAATATAAATGTATGTATTATAAAATGTAAGTAGATCACTGTCGGATAGTAGACTTTCAAGACAGAAAGAAAAAGACAGACTTCCAGTACATAGAGCAGTAAAAAAAAAAAAATCCTTTAAAAAAATCCCCCTAATCCTGTATTTCACATTTGTAGCAGGCAGAACCACAGAAGGTGTCTCCCTGCGCTGCAGCGGAGCACCGCCCGTATTCCCTGTTCAAATCAAGAGGTGAGAATAGGCTGCTAAAAGCCCCTTCCCTCCAGCCAGACTCCACCAATACCAATAAAAGCCCAGGCTCACTTCGGGGAATACAGTGTGCTCCATCATCAGCTTGCAGGGTCAGGGCCGGGCCAGCAGGAGCAAATGTGCGGCGGTGTGAGCATGTGCATGTGTCAGCACAGCGCTGGGCTGGGCGCCGTGTTTTCTGTGGCAGCGTTAGCATCCGACGGCCTCAGAGTGAAGTGTATCCTTAACAGCAGGGACCGCCGTGGAAATGTGACAGATGAACACGTGTCGTCTAGCACTAGGACACACACACACACGCACACACGCACAGTCACACGTCTTCTCTGTATGGCAACTGCTTGGGGCCTCGTAAGGTCAAAGGTAGACCGATTTGTCAGTTTACTGATATATTGAGCCGATATCTGCCTTCTTTTTTTTTGAGTATTAGATATCAGTTCGCATTTTCCTTTCCTTCTCTAATGTGAAAGATGTGAAAGATTTTTTATGTCGTTTGACGCATCTTTTTATTTTGCATTTCCACTGTTCTCTTTACTTGTTTTGTTTGGTCAGACGTTTCATAAAAGGTAAATTACTCTAGTAGTAGTTTGCTTGTTTACTTTTTGTAATTTTCACATGAAGATATTGAATATGGGCATGGACAGCTTCAATTAGAAAAGAAAAAATATCGGAATCAGTATCAGTCTTATATATAATTTATTTATTTGTTTCACACTCATTAAGATGAAACAGGATGAAGGAAATTTAGGATAAAAGTACATGTGTGTTGTGGTTGAAACCTGTATGGGCTTATTTGAAAACCACATCCAAAAAACATCCAAAAATGTACATACAAACATACAAAATCACCAATACATTTTAAATATCATTATTAAAAAATTGAACTATAAAATTAATCTAGACTATAGTTAAAAATGGAAAGAAATAGGCGTATGACAGTTTTTACAGAAAAAACAACAGTTACTAAGAGTGTTCGTTATTGTTCCAAATCAAACCTTTTTGTAAAAATAAATAAATAAATAAAATAAAATAAAAATCAGTATAACTCCAGTCAAAGGGCACAAACTCAGGATAATTTAGTGAAATTATTGGTCCTGTCAAATTATCTCTGCTCCTATTTCTTCCTATTTCTCCCTAGTCTGCCATCATTATGTGAAGGC
>OMKZ01040725.1:5843-17957 GCA_900302535.1 Neoniphon sammara | reverse complement strand
GCCACAAGCTCTGCTGCAGCTTCCACAGGGGCTTCAGCAGGAGCAGCTTCAGCTACAGGCTCTGCTGCAGCTTCCACAGGAGCTTCAGTAGGTGTACCTTCAGTAGCAGCCTCTACAACTGGTACAGCTTCTGCAGCAGGGGCAGCATCAGTTGGAGCTTCAGCAACAGGTGCAGTTTCAGCAGCAGGTGCAGCCTCAGCAGATGGGACTTCAGGGGCAGCTTCAGCCACTGGCTCTGGGGCAGCTTCAGCTGCAGGAGCCTCAGCAGGTGGTTCTGTGGGCGCAGCTTCAGGGGCCGGTGCAGCTTCAACAGCAGGGGCTTCAGCTGCAGCTTCTGGGGCAGCAACAGCTTCAACAGGGGCTTCAGCAACTGGGGCAGCAGCTTCAGCTGCAGGGGCAGCCTCGTCAGCAGCAGGGGCAGTTTCAGCCACTGGTGCAGCTTCAGCAACGGCTTCGACAACAGGTGTGGCTTCCACTGCTGGGGCAGATTCAGAAACCGCTTCTACAATGGGAGTGGCTTCAACAATGGGTGTGGCTTCGGCTGCAGGGGCAACGGCTTCAACAACAGGTGTAGCTTCCACTGCTGGGGCAGATTCAGATACCGCTTCTACAATGGGAGTGGCTTCAACAACGGGTGTGGCTTCAGCTGCAGGGGCAGCAGCTTCCACTGCAGGGGTGGCAGCAGCAGCGACTGGCTCTGCTGCTGGTTTTGGTGCAGCTGCAGCCTCTGCTGCTGCAGCGGCTGCAGCTGGAGAGACTTCTTTCTTGGGGAATTCCACATATGTTCTGTGCTGGACAAGTTTCTCTATATCGAAGTATGTTTTAGCCTGGCTTTTTTCTAGGACGGAGGAGGAGGGTAAGCAGACAAGATGCATTAATTTTTTTTTATAAGAAGGTTTGGTGGTAATATGCCCATTATGAAACCCCAACTTTCACAAGGACTTGTGGTTTACAAACACTGCTCTCTCTTGGTAATACTGGAAGATATGCATTGGTTTGAGTTATTTACACTAAGTACCAGATTCCCAAATTCCAATTATTAAAAAAATTAAATTAAATAAAAAAAAGTGTAACAAGTGTAACTTAGAAGTTTTGAGTTTGTCATCAAAGGGATATGGCAAATGGTATTGTAGAAATGCAATTTTAATTAAAAAACAAAAGTTTCCATAACCATAACTATACAAGGTAGCTTTATGTGAAAAGAGGACAAGACATGGAAAATTACCCCTAGTGCCAGTTCATAAAGGAAATTTATACAAAAAGACAAAAAGAAAGACACTAGAAATTAACACGAGTGCCAGTTTATGAAGCCAGATTATACGTACAAAAGAAGCACTCATATTATATAGTTAACTATTATATATCATATGGGACCTGGAACAAATGAACTTGATTTTTGGCCTAACTGTGGAGGGGTTAGTGAGTGAAAACATTATCTTCAAAAGCTGTGGAAGGAAAGCCTGGGATTAAAATATAAGATTCTATCAATAAAACTTTATGCTGCTAGCAAAATTGTGGTACAATCATTATTGAATTTTGTCATAATATTTGTAAATGGCACAGCATGATTTGTTCAAGAATTTCAAATAATTTTTGAAACTAATATTTGACAGCAACCGTCAGCAGCATTCATCTCTCCATCATGGCAAGTGTTCTTTTGACGTGTTAAGCTTTAAAAAAACAAAAAAAACCAGACCAAGGTCATATTTAGCAGTGATTATGCAATGCTATCATGGTGGCTGAAGCAAAAACAAATCCAAAAACACCCAAAGTCATAAACAAATCCAGCTTTTTCTTGGGTGTTCAAGAGCAAATGCAGAACTTCACAAAGCACCTTGTGGAGGACCAACAGGTTAAGTAGGCTTTGTGTTTGTGCAGGCAGTCTCCTACCCTGCAGCCACATCCGAGCAGCTGCTGCAAGCTATATGTTTTCTAATGTTTTAGCTTGATGCAAGAAAAAAACACAATATTCTAGTCATTCCAGGTGGCTTGGGGGGTTATGGAGTGTACAATGTACACTGACAATATTGTGGGTTTGAATCTGACTCACAACCTCTTTTACTTTTCCAATAATATTCCACCCTACACAAGATCTACAAACTCAAATGTCATCTTCATACTAGCGCTTTCATTCTTTGTTAGTATTGTCCATAATTTCTGCAAATGCCTCTCATAACTGTTATGAATGAACTGGAACCACCTACTGATGTTCTAGTCTGGTTTCCTCAACAATCGTCACCACTCAAACTTTCTTCAGAGTATTGCAGTAGCAGAGTTATTTCATAAAATAGTAAAGAGGGAACTGGTTTGTTATCCATTTACAGTGCACTTGTTTGAGTTACCAGACTTCAACATGATGCTTTTCACGTTTACTCCTCAAGCAGATCAACAATGCTTGTACCACAATTTGGGCACAACAAGCCTCATTCAAGAACTGATGAAGGCTGTGCGACTATAAGACTTCTTGTGAAAGTTTCAGGGACTTTTTGAAACCTACCTGAGTTGTTCTTTTTTGGAGACTTCTTGGATCCCCCAGATTTCGTGCTAAAGGCTGCAGCTGCTACAGGAGCTCTGTTGAGAGTGCGCCAGCTCTCAGCCTGCAAACACTGGAGACACATACACAAACACACAGACAACGCTGCCTTTACTTTCAATCATGGCCTTACATTTAAGAGGCAACATGTGAATTTTGACCCATCCCATTGCATAAAATGACCATAATATATGTGCATAGGGTTGATATGATGGTAGATAAATACTTATGACATAAGAATTACTTGACCGTGTGCTGATACTTCCTGGCTTTCATAACTTACTTTCCAGCCTGTACTCTGCAACAAAAACTCCCATCCCATTGCAAAGCACTCACTGTCTTCCCAAACCTACTGGCACTTTCAGTTGCTCAGTGATGGAGGAAAAGTGATACACATAAGCTAGTAGTGTCAAGAGCCATTTTCGGCTATTTAGCTAGCTTTCGCATCTCTACTGCGGAAATGTCACTGTAGTTCTATCAGTGATTCAATTTCTACTGAACACCATTAGAGGTCAATAAAGGTCATGGATTACATAATCACCCTTTAACAGTCACAATGGTAATTTTTGCAGCATCTTGCTTCATATAGCCTATTTCCTACGGAAACCGTTCTATTAATATGTCTATGGCTGAAACATGGTATTGGAACAGAAAATAGCAGCGGGACAGAGCGTTCAAAAGTGTAAACCAATGGGAAATCAGTTAAGTAGAGAAAGCCAGTCTTATTGGATGGGAGGAGCAGAGGGGCGGGACTCTTCAAATATCTGTAGTGGTTTTATAGATATAAAGACTTACCCTCACCTTCTGGTATAATGCTAAAAATCAATTCCCAGCAAGTAAAATAATGGAATTGTGATATAAAAATACAATAAAATAAAACTCAAATTTGTCATAAGTTGTCATATAGACGTATGGTATGATAGAATGACCATAACAGGTGAAAAAAGTGATATTTTTAACCCAAACCCTTGCTCTGTTGAGGGTTGAACGTTCAATTTAATTAATATTAAACTTGTGAGGGTTTATACACCTAACAAATAACACCCAAAAACATATTTTCCCCCATTCATATTATCTAGTTTATTCATATGACATTTGAGTATAACTTAAAAGCTAATAAAACATGTCGGTAAACAATCTTTGTACTAAAAAAGCCACATTACTGTACAGCTGAGAGGTTTTGCTTCATGTGCCTCGTGCACAGGGCCTGCCTGGCTGGTTAAAACCTGTTTCAATGAAGTTTGTGTGGCACAGTTAGCTAGCAATATGACATAATTGCTACAAGTTTATGTGTTGAACTGCTGCAACTTTATGCAAGTTGATAGAAAGTTCACCTACCCATGTTCCCATAATAAAATAAAAGAAGAAAACCGTAAATAGGCACTTGTTAACGAAACTGAGTTGACTTATAGCTCAGTGCACAGACTGCAGCAACAACGTTTTCGTATGAATGGCTGGTTAGCAGGCAAGCCAAGAAGCTGGCAACAAAACGACACGAACCAGCAGCTTAGGTCCAGACTGACTGAACCAATGTGGCAAATGTTTCCGATGATGGTATGAAAATTAAAAAAGAAATTCGCTCAGCCTGTTCGTGACATTTCTTTACCTTGACAGAGCACAGTCGTCCTATCCTCATCAGGGAAGCCGCCATCTTTCTGTGCAACAACACCACTAGCTGTGTCTGCATCAAATAAATACAAGACGATAAACAAATGAGGAAAACAAGCTTTTCAGCGTCTTTCAGTGTTTTTCGCAAATTTGTTAGCACGGTAGAGGAAAACAGGATTGCAATACAAATCAAGCCAGCTGAAATGAAATGTACCACCTTTTCAATGAGATGAATTAAGTAGCAGCAGATGGCTGCATCAGCAGAAACTGATTAAATACAGACGGTGAACATACCTTTTGATAAATAAGGATGAATTCTGCTCTATACTGGTGGCCAGTCTTCCCAAACCAGCTCACACCACAGGCATGGCTCAGACCAGTTTATAACCTTTATGTAACAAAGCAACACACACCAGTGACAGAAACGCCCCCTTCCCGAGACAGACCCTGTGTGTGTTCACTATGGTGCCACTTTTAAAAGACATGAATATAGGCTTTATGTTTTTACTAGTCCATGCATTCGTATAGCTGCCAGCTCCTCTGGCAGATATACATGTATTATTAAATATATTGGGTGTCAGTCCAGCAGCAAGGCTTTTGCATCGAGAGTTTTACATTATTTACATCTCAAATTTTGCCTTCTTATTATATTATTGATCAGAAAGGTAAACTAACCCCCATGAGCAGAGAAAATAATTTTTATTCATCACCCAAGGGCTCATCTGCTCTGTGTGTACATTCTGTTCTTTGGAGTGTGATGACGTATATTACGTGCGCCAAAACACTAACCCTACCCACGTGAGCGGCAGTCGCGTTGAACACACACTGAGAGAGCTAGTAAAGTAGCCATGGTTGCTATAGGTACATGTGGAGAGTGGCTTATTTGTACCTGCGACAAGAAACTCATAGCGGTTCACACAAAACAAGCCAGGTTGGTGAGGACTGACATTGTTTACTGAACAGTTAACCTTTTCTTCGTATGTATGTTGTTTGTTTTGGATGGCTGCTAGCTAGCTGTATTAGCCAACTAACAGCCCTCTGCCTGGGTTTGTACAGGTCTGCAAGGTCTGGAAAAGCATGGGAAATAATTCCATGTCTCTGTGGCTTTTTATATTGCATAAACGTTTGGAAAAATACATGTAATAATGTTGAACTGTTCAAATAACGTTATACATACATATATTAGTAGAGTGATATGACAGTTGAGTCAGGTGATCACCAACTAAAATCTTCAGATCAAATCAAAAGAGATTTAGGTGTGGGAAAAGTATGGGATTATGAAATTGACACTGTTCAGATGAAATGCATCAGCTCATTTTAACTGCTTTATTTCAGAGAGCCATTTGTGTTTGACTGCAGCGCAGCTGAAAAGACGCCAAAGGACACAGAGACTGACAACAAAAGGTAAAACTAAATTGTTTCTGCTCATGCGAGTCAGTTGGTTGTCAAAAGTGCCTGTGCTCTTTTTGAAAAGAAGCAAGAAGCATCAATAAATAGTAATAACAATTCATTTTATATATGTGGCCTTTATTCAGAAACAGAGTTTGGCACTACATATGAAAATACAAGAAATAGTGCATGTAGAACAAAAATGATTTCAGAGGAAACAAACAGTAAAAAAAGAGAAAAACACAAATAAAGATGTATCATCATTTAAAGGCCAGATGAGAAGAAGAGCCTCAAGCAGAGATGAAAAAATAATGTTGATTTAGCTAGTTTGAGTTTCATAGGTATTTACAGATGGACAGTTATACTGAGATGAGTATCTTCTTCTTCTACTTAATTAGCGATGGTGGTGGACCAGATGAAACAGGAACTGACAAAATCCTGGCCTTCGCTGTCTCTCCGTCTGGGAATCTGTTGGCGCTGACTGATGACACCAAGAGACTGGTTCTCTTCCGCTGTCAGCCTTCATGGCAGTGTATAAGCACCAGGTACATGTAGGGCGGGAGGCTGAGTTCTGTCCACAGCCACAGCAGCTGCTGCCTCCCAAACTCGACAACCAACAGCCAGCATTACTGTTTTCTTCATTCTTTTAAACAGAAAAGGGCTCATGGTGATGGGTTGATATCTGCCAAATTATAGGAGACAAACTTGTTTTGCCCTTGCTAAAATTTATTAGCAGTTCGTTTTGGCAGGTGATAATTTCCGACTAAGGTACTAGTACTGACGTGCTTAATTATAAAGTAAGTCATGGAATGTCTATTCCAGACAGGGAAAGTCAGGGGATTTAATAATTCTTGGGACAAATCATGGAATATCATGCATGTTTTTTAGCCTCAATTTAAAAAATCAGTAACTAGTTAATCACCAAATGAAATATTTCCACTGTGTTCATGTTATGTTGACTTTCTGGAAGATAAGGTGTTGAATGCATATAAGCTTTTATTTTTCCAAACCCAATAAAACAGAGTAATAAACTTTAAAATTTTGGTCAAGGATCAAATGGCATGTTATGATTGACTAGGTCATGAAAGTCAGGGAACTTTGCATACTTTATAGTTTTGAATGTTATACATTCAGAAGAGCTCCATGTTACTCCACCCTTAAAAGGAATTATTTGAAAACTCTCCTAAGGTGCGATAGATGGAGGGGGCCGACTTAGGCAATGGCTGTCATCATTTAAAAAAAAATGGATTGTCCACCATATATCCGAAGCACAGAGCTCCTAGTTGGCATGTTTAACCCACTGGTCAATGAGATGATGTGCGGCTACATTTCTAAAGCTTTGCGTGTGTTTGTGCTGCTTTGACAGGTGGGTGGTGAGGAGGTGCACCTCTCTGGTGTTCAGCCAGGCGGAGGAGGAGGTGCTGGTGGCAGACAAGTCGGGAGACGTCTACTCCTTCTCTGTGGTGGAGCCGCAGAAGGAGGGGGAGCTGAAGCTGGGACATCTGTCCATGCTGCTGGCCATAGTAAGGAGAGCTGATCTGCATAAGTATCTAACTAGTAACAACCAAATACACAGGACTGAATAATGGGTTTCACCGCCAGGTTTCATTATATTTATAAGTTGGGGTGCTATTCACTGTTTAAATATATAAACCCTGCAGATATGAAACTGTTCAGAAGTATTTTAATGTGTTAGCATACTTGAATTGCTGCAGGGACTATTCTAACTGGCACATGTTAAAGAGTCCTGCTATAAACAGGACATCCACATCCTAAAATATGTCAGCTGTTTGTGTAGTATCACCTAAATAGTGTCTGACTTGAGTGACAGAATAAACCATTCTCCTTTGTCCTCCAGGCCATGACACCCAACGACAAATACATCATCACAGCAGACCGCGATGAGAAGATCAGAGTCAGCCACCTCAAGTCTCCTTACAACATCCAGTCGTTCTGCCTGGGACATCTGGAGTGAGTGAATGAACTTAGACGCAAAAAATCCACCCTCAAACAATTCAGCACTGTTAAAAAATGCACTATCAAACAGCAAGAGAAATCCATTTTTTTTAGCTATTTAAAAACCTTAATGGGAAGCATCAGGTTTTATGGTCATTCCCTCAGAATCAAAGTACAAAGTCTTCTTTCTCGATTCATCATTTTGCACCAACAGTTATACAGGGAGTAATCTATTGTTAGAGAGGCGGAGAGACTAATTTCTACACTTACAGTAACCTCAATAAACCAGAATGCAATGCACCTATAAGGTGTGTTGCATTTTGAGTAAAGGGGCATGACTCTTGCTTTTCTCATCTGAAATAGCTCAGTTCCTGGCTGTTAATACTGCTGCTGTTTTGATTGCAGTTTGCTATGGTTTGCTCCACTCATGAATATAACCCGCAGCTGCATGCGACAAATTCCTGCGTGGTCTTTGGGTGGTGTTGAAAAGAATCCTGGGAGATCTAGGAAATCAGAAAAGAATGATGAGGCAGGTTGAGAGAAACATCTAAATTACAACACTGAGGGTCTGGGGTGGTGATTTTTTTTCCTTTATTCTTATAAAAAATGAAAAATTATATTTTTTAAAATATTTTTTTCAATTTATTTTGTTAAGCAATCTAGCAAAAATCATTTCAAGGTCTGGGAGGATGGGAGATGCATATAGGATAGAGGACTGGCATTGTGACCAGAGGTTGGCAATTTGAAATCCCAGGCAATGAATGAGACAAATTGTTCTCTTCCATATCAGTGGCCATTGAGGTCCCTTGAGCAAAGCTCACAGTGTGAAGCATGTGTGCCCAGTCAGCTCTCCCCGGGGAAATGAAGTCCGATTTCACCATGAGCTCTCCCCCTTTTTTTTTCCCCGTCAGGTTTGTCAGTGCTCTGCTGATCCCATCAGGCCATCCACAGTGGCTTCTCTCTGGATCAGGGGTATG
Organism: Neoniphon sammara; assembly: GCA_900302535.1. Taxonomy (NCBI): domain Eukaryota; kingdom Metazoa; phylum Chordata; class Actinopteri; order Holocentriformes; family Holocentridae; genus Neoniphon; species Neoniphon sammara. The sequence continues at coordinate 9,494 of OMKZ01040725.1, read as the reverse complement.
TGTGTTTTCTGACTCATATATTACTCATATACACACTCATATACTCATATACTCATATATTAACTCATATATACACACACACACGCACACCTTATCTATATACTGAGTTTCACATTCTCAGTTTGATAGATTTAGGCATTAGTTTAGACAACATTCTAAATGTTTTTGTTTTTGTTTTTTATCCCTGCTAACAGAATTTGAGGGAAGTTGTTTTCATCCACCTGTCTGTCTGTTAGCAAGATTTCAGATTTGACACACCAAAGATTTGGTGTGAAAGCACCCTTTGGCCCAGCTGATTAGATTTTGGTGATGAAGATTTCTGCCATTAGACAATCAAATATTTTTTTAGTCATAATTGATGTGCTGCATTCATGCGCTGGTAGGAAAGTCCAATATCAGCGAGTTCCAAGTCAGCTGCTACACTGTACTGCATTTGCATGCTAATTTGTTTGAAAATCCAAGCCGAAAGACAAACGATAAACATAAACCACCATGGAGGACCTAGAGAATTGTTCACACCCTGGTGAAGGTTTGAGCTCCACTGAGCGCCTTCCAGTTAATCATGTCCTGCTCCTGGCTAGAAGTCAAGAGCAGGACATGTCAGCATTTGAAATTGCCAAATAATTTGGCAATTTCTCGGTGTCAGTATTGTCAGTAAGTGTGAAAATTGCACCAAAAAGTTTGGAAAAGTATGGGGAAATATTGTATTTTTTGTGACGTATTTATGACTACAAGTTTTATCCTACACATATTGTGGTATTTGTCACTGTGAAGAATTCACCTCTGGAGTGGGACGGCAGTTAGTATGAGCAAGAAAATGGTTAAAATCATTAAATTGTTTTGACACCACTTCATTAAACAGAGAGTAAGACAGAGATTACATCAGGGAAGATAAAAGAACCAGTGTGTTATCAGTGTATGACAGCTAATCTGACATCTGTGTGTGTTTGTGTGTGTGTGTGTGTGTGTGTGTCTGTGTGTGTGTGTGTGTGTGTGTCAGGATGGGACTGTGAAGCTGTGGGAATATGAGTCGGGTCGTAAGGTGCAGAGCTGGGACCTCACAGAGCTTGGAGGAGCACCAAACTCCGAGGCTGAGAAACAACAGGTAAATGTTTAACGACATTAACTACATAAAATGTTTTTCATCGCTAAAAGCTTCATCCCCAGTCAGCTTTTGAAGGCCATTACTGAATTCAATTCAAATTCAATATCTGCTAAATTTGCTTGTTTTATACCCCCAAAATTCTAGGTATTCAAATCCAGAAAGTTGCTATATTCAGATTAGGCTTGTCCCGTTGGCCTGCTCACCTCTTCACAGAGACATTCCTCAGCAGCTTATTATGGCAACATCAGCTGTGCTCTGTAGCCCCTTCACTAAGCTCGTAAATTCAACCCCCTTTTTCAAAGAGGGGGGATGGCATTGACAAATTTGCAGCAAGACGTATTCAACATCTTAAGGGTGCCAATATTTTTGGACTTCAGAGAATTTTTTTTCCCTCGTTGATCAAATGTCCACCAAATTACTTGTAAGAAGAGCTTTGAAAATGTGATTTGTTGACACTGTAAGAGGTTATTCTTGACCTAACAATGACATATGAAAATGGCAAAAAACCCATTTTCAAGCAAAATTGAAATTACTGACTTATTTACTTTTGCAGGTCAGTATAGTCTTGTTTTATTCCTTTGTTCATGCAATATCTCAGACACGGCAAATGTAGATTTTGACCGAACTTGGGGAATGATCTCATCGCTGTATTGCCTTATTTTCAATATTACACCACAGAGGGGTTTACGTAACCATATCTATGCCAGCGCATCCGTGAAGGGCAGTAAAAACATCAGCCCTCCCTGCGGAGTGAACTCATTCATTCTAACACCCGCGACGACACACCGCCACGTCTCTCTCTCTCTGTCGTGTTTCCCAGAAGCCCACGGTGTGCCGGATCGCCTGCTCCCCCGAGGGCCGCCACGTCGCTGTGCAGTGTGAGAGGTGAGTATTCGCTGTCAGAGCAGGACTCGCTCACTTTAATCACCAGGCAGAGGAAATGGACAGGAGTTAACCTCAGTGATGTTTGGTGGAGCAACAGACAGACAGCCTGCACCGATGGACCGACATGCAACAGGGCGCTGCAAGGCATATGATGCATAGTAGACTGCACATATACAAATACGCATGCAGCATCCAATCACTATTTGCCCATGTTGTCCAATGGACAAGTATGATGCAGAGCTTACCTATAAGCTCCTTTACTCAGAGACCCACTTTGTTGTTTACAGCCAGTTAATTCCATTTAGGTTTTATATTTTAGGAGCTGAGCTGGTGTTCTTACTCAGAGCGACTTGGAATGAGCTCAGCAGCAGAATCAGCTTCAGTTTCCAGTGTTGCCAACATCACAAGCAGCTAATATTAAAGAATCACTCAAGGCTGCGTTCGACGTTGGATTTCATTCCCCGTCTTTTTCCATCAAATCTCATCAGTTGCTTTGATGTAGAGCGTGACTGTCCGGTACTGTCTCATTAAGGCCAGTGGACGCCAACAGACATTGATTGCTCACTGTGTAATGAGACATTTCAGTAAAAAAAAAAAACCCTCAATGAAAGTGATCTAAGTCAGGCTTTTCTCAAACAGTTTGGATGCTGCCTTTGCCATGGCTTCAGCAGCTTCTTGCCTCCTCTTTGCTGGCCAGCAGAATCAACAGTGAGAGTTGTCAAGTGATGGGAAAAAAAAACCCTGAAAATTTATTATATACGTGTCACATCACAAAATGAGGATCTTTATGTTGGAAAGGTTTGAGGTTTGATTTTGAGTGTCTATTGTCCATAAGTAGACATGCAGCTCTGTAATGACAAGATCAATCAACCTGATAGAAAGTAATGGGAAAATTGAGTCATAACTAGGTCCAGAATAGCTGGAGTTTGTTTTAAAGGGAGTCACAGCAGCTTGGTGGTACTTTTGTGACTGATGACAATGAGAGAGTTATGGCAGGAAAAAAAATAAATAAAAAATAAGACCTAGTGAGGCAGGTAGATGTTATGTTTTTTTTCCCTGCGGTTAGATCTGTAAAAGGGTGAGGTGCTGTCACTATGTTGACAGCGCTGACCCTGCAGCCTCCCTGTGCTGACCTGCACTCTCGTTGGGTTTTCATTTATCGCAACTTTGCTTTCTGAGTTTCATCCCAACCCCTTTTTCCCCTCAGAGTTGGTGTGACTGTCACCTCCTCACAGGAGCCATTTCTAACTTCCACACAGCAGCGGAGCCTCGGCCAGTTAAAAGTTATTATTGCTTCAGGCTGTAAAATGTATTTTGGGTGTGCAGTGGTGCTCTGTTATGGATGTTGACTGCTGGCAAGGTCAGTAGGGAGTTCATCAGGCTATAGACAGGCGTGTAGGTGACAAATGTAGGTCAGAAGTAAAGAGGAGCAGAAATTGTGTTTATACACTGCTAAAGGCTGGCAAGGTGGCAATATCAGGTCTGACAAAATAGAACAAGTATTACATACACATCTTCTCTCCTCGAATATTGAAGACTCGACCAGTTAATCAAGTAATGAGCGAACTGTTTCCCCTGTGCCTGCAGAGAGCCCACGGTGCAGTTCTTTGGTGTGGAGCAGGGGGCAGCAGAGAGGCTGGTGCCGTGCAGCAGGCTGACGC
>OMKZ01040716.1:2860-17861 GCA_900302535.1 Neoniphon sammara | reverse complement strand
CTTCTGGTACTGCATACACTGTCTTGTAGATCATAACAACAACAACAATAACAATAACAATAACAATAACAACAACAATAATAATAATAATAACAATATGAATCATAATCACAATAATATTATTATTAATAATAATAATTCAACACTAAATCGACAACAACAAAAGTCTTTCCATATGGGAACTCTGGTGGTGTGTTTTGGTGTTGTTTGACATCTAATGGGAGTTCCTTGGACAAAAATGTTACATGTAGCCTAATTATTTGGGCAAGAAGGAGGATACAGAAATATTTTGTGATGCAGTACACAGCGCTTTTAGTTATTTCTAATGAGAATGAGAAACTCTCATAATGCCTCTGTTCCAGTCTGTGGGTGTTTTTCAGCAAGCATTTCTACACATGTTCATGTTAAGGACTCCTAACATGGGTAGTTAAGAACAGACCTCCATCTGGTAGCAGATAGGTGTTAAGTTGTGTTAACATCTCACAGGCAGAGCGAAGCTGGAGGAAGACACGATATCATTGGTTGTGATCAACCTCAGTGGGTGGGTCCAAAGGGCCACAGTTTTCTCAAAAAAGTTAAAGTTACGCTGAAGCTGAGTGAAAAGGCAAAGGGAAGAGAGGAGGAAGCTAATATTATGAGGCTGAGTACTCTTGTCAATTTAGCTATATGTGTTATCTTGGTTAGCTAGCTAGCCCGGCTGACTTTCAAGTTGAAACTCGCCACACTAGACTGTAGCTAAGTTATTTAGGCAGCCTGCTGACCTTTCAAGATAATATCATGGTCATGAATGAACGAAGAACCACCATGCCATTTACATTGTGACCTTAGCTCCTTATTTGCTATTCAAGATTGACAGTAAACAACTTCTGAGATTTAACTCATTTAACTAATGAGATGATTTCTGGCTATGGAGGAGCCTTCACAGGCCCACATCCTCACATGATGATTTAGCATTCCAGTTTGACAGCCACTACCGTGAATATGTAAAGCCTCAACAGTACCCTGCATGTATCTATGATCAGTGTGTGTGTGTGTGTGTGTGTGTGTGTGCGCGCGCGTGCCTGTTTATTTATGCACTTCACGTATGTGAATTTTGCAACATCTGAGGAATGACGAGTCAACAAAGGAAACACATTAAACACATCAAGTTCACAAACATAGTTGCGTGCATATCTGGGTGTGTTGACACAACATTTGTGTATTGATCAAGTATTTGCTGTATCACTATGAGGAAATAAGGTTGTAGTGATTACAAGGGACAGTACCTGTACAGGGTTAAAGGTTTCAGAGGGGAAAACAGTGGAATGGCTGCATAATTAATCATTAACTTCTCTCTACACTGAAGAACTACACTTTAGTTTTTATGTTCTAGTTTTCTTAATATGTGCAGACAAAACTAGAACAGATGAAACAAGACAATGGATATTAACATAAAATTAGCTATTGATATAATACAGCATAATAATGATAATAATAATAATAATAATAATAATAATAAGAAGAAGAAGAAGAAGAAGAGTGTGAACAAATGAATTGATGTGCATAATTAAAACCTTCACCAAGAGCTCCACTTGCCAGGTTCTATTTTATTTTGCCTGTTTCTCAGCATGGCTTTTGAATTCCTATCAAATTACAAGAAAAAGGAAGCATTTTCCCCATCAGTAATCATCAAAGCAGTTCTTATCTGAGTTCTCTCCAGACCACAGCTTTCACTCGACTTTTAGCTTGTCACCTGAAGTAAGATTTTTGTCCATTTAAGCACAAAAATCTTCTCAGCCAGGGCAAAGGACTCTCCCACAGTGTGGCCACTGTGCTAAGGGCTATTTGGGGTTCTGAAGCATGAATTCCCTTTGAGAAACCCTGCTTTGGAAATTAATATTTCAGAATGGGGCCCAACTTGAAGAAATCTGAGGGGAATATCCTTAATATGTTGCAGTATTCTTTCCCTGTTGAAACACAATAGAAAGAGACCCACAATACATTTTGCTGATAGTTCCTCACGCTGGTCAGTTGAAATTCAACTAAACCGACCTCTTTCTGTGGCAACCTTTGCTTAATATCCTCCAGTTGGTCATTTGCAAGTTAAATATCAGATGTTTTGGAGAGCCAGGTCACCCTTTACTCTCACTCCACCTACACAAGTATGCACAAATTTCCTCTGTCGCTGTATTACATATTTCCAGACCTTTCAAATCCTAAAAAAATATATGTTGTGAGAGGCTACCTGTCACCGACTGACTGGCACCCTTCTGATAATAAGATTATATCTAACATTTATCGTAAATGGCAGATCTGGAATCATTGGTAGGGTATTTTCTGCTAATGTAGTATTAGGACATTGTGAGAGGTGTGTAAAAGTAAGTATACACTGTTCCTGTTGCCTGATGATATCTTATCTTTGGAAGGAAGGGGTTCAGTGGTGCATAATGATGGGAATTTATTGCTATCAACATTTCAAAGACTGCAAAAGTAAACAGTTGGGTTTAGTGCATGGTGAGAAAGTATTATTACCAATGCAGGACCTAAGTAAGTGAATTCCTGATTCACTCCAATTTTGGATGTGCAGTTCAGCAGGGACCTGATAAAAATCCAGCATTTACTCTGCGACATCAGTACATGTAGATGCCTGCATTAAAAAAATGACATCAGGAAAGCTTTCGACACCAAAGTTTCCTTTAAGTCTGGTGATGCATGTCAGATGTATGTTGAATATCTTGTCCGTTAACAGTTGTTACTGTGGTAATTCTTCAGAAATTTGTCTGCTTTATGAGCGGTTTTAGCAGTTATAGTCATATTTCACATTATATTCAATGCATAACAATAACAGTACAGAGCAACTGATAAACTCTACAATTAACCCAAATAGTGAACGCAATAACTGCAGGAAGTTTGTGTAAAACGAACGATTTGGATGAATTTTAAGCAGATTATTTGCTGTGAATATTGCATCAGAGAGATGTTTTCTTGATATTTTAGGAACATTTTATACAATTCTCTGTCTGTATTATTTATATTTTCTGTATTTTCAACAATCATATATTGTCAAAAGGCTTCTTTTATTACAAATTCAGTGTTTTCTTCTCCCTGACACTTGACAGTTGTTCTACTTTTCTAATACAGGATGAGGCTGTTCAGCAGAGAGTGAAGGCTCTGTGAATATAGTTTGTGTTCAGGTCCTCACCGTGCTCTTATACTGTGAGATTTAAAAAAAAATAGATCCAAATAAAAATGTAAACTTTAAAAACAACATTTTCATTTAGTTTTCTTCAAAGAAATGCATGAAATGCTGAGATATAGCTCTTCAAAAAAAAAAAAAAAAATTCACACCCCTTAAAATCAAGAAGGCGTCGTGACCCTCGGTGAAGCTTTGGTGGGTCGGGACCCCCAGGTTGAGAACTTGTGCTGTAAAACACTGTTCTTTAAAGACTGGCTCAGGGCCCAAAAAATTGTCCCAAGAGGCTCATGTTACTCAGAAACTAGTGGCATTGCTATAGCATGCAGACAGCAGCCTGTAGACTGTAACATGCACTCATTAAATTACAATGTGATGGTAGTTAAGTGGCTTTGTGAACTTTGTGAACCCTACTAGTTTGTAAACCTTTTGATTTTCCTGGGACTACCATCAGCGATCCCCCCCCGATTATCTCCGTACCCGACTTTGAGAACCACGTGGCCCCTGTTAATCCTCTTTAATGAAGCTGAAGTCCAGTTTGTCTATGAATGATCCTCCTCAGGTGTGTTAACACAGTAGAAAACTTAATGTCATACTTCCACATCATGCTAGAATAACGATCGATAGATGTGGTCATGACTTTGCAGTGCAAACACACTGCAAGCAACATGATCGACAAGTCAGTGGAAGATCCATTCATTGGAAGTGAGTGGTCAAGAAAAAAAAATTAGCTGAGTTGAGGCCAGTCCACAAGTTTGTAGGCCAAACAATGTGCCACAAAAGGGCAAAATTGGCTAGCAGTGGATTACAGCCATTCAAAGCTTCCCACTTCTCTACAACCTTTATTTCTAGGACTGCAGGATTACAATGTCTCAAACATTATGCTTGTAGAACAGTATCCATCACTGGATTTGATGGCAATCTCTGAAGTCATTTTTATCTATTTTTTTAAATTTATTTTGTTAACCACTTCCCAGGTCGTTACGCTAATTCATCAAAGCAGTGTAACATTATGAACGGCAACATCAAGGCAGCCAGAAATACATGATTTGACTGTTCAGAAGATCAGATGAAGATCACTACAGAGATGCAATCAGAGCCACAGATCTGTCAGAAGAGAGCGACCCGTCAGCCAGGGTACTCGCAGTGTGAACATGGCTTTAGGTTTTTAGTGAACAAACGCTTCTGTGTGTCTCTCCTGTCCCAGCAGCAGAGATGGCTTATCGGGGGCAGCCCGGGGAGATGACGGAGTACAAGAAGAGTCTGATTAAGCGGGACCTGGAGATGGGTGTTGTCATGACTGTGTTTCGACAGAAGGCCGAGCGGCTCACCGTGCAGGTCATCATGGAAACCCGGCAGGTGGCATGGACGCGCACCGCAGACAAGACCGACGGCGTCCGTGAGTAGAATGACAGTAAACGTCATCACCAGAATCTTTTTCATCATCATCATCATCATCATCAGTTATTCATTCATTATGTTGCATTTTTCAAAACAGAGTTACACAATGCTTTAAAAGGGAGTAAAGAAAAGCATGACATAAATTCAACATCAAGCATGATTAAAACAAGATGGGGAACATAAAGGCAACATGATAACATAGAAGTTAGAGTGGGAATTTATTACTGTCAGTATTTCAAGGCAGTATCCAAACTCAGACTTCACAAGTGGGTAAACAGTAGAGTTTAGTATTTAGTGAGGAAGTGGTAGCGCTAAATCAGGATCTACAGAAATGAATTCCTGATTCAGATTTGAATCAGTAAGCTGTGTGTGTGTGTGTGTGCGCGCGTGTGTGTGTGTGTGCGTGTGTATTAATCCATGCACTTACTTTCTGTCTTTACTTCCTGTTATCTCTGTCTCTCCCTATATCTCCATGGTTATGAACTGGTTATGGAAAGGTGTGGTAATTCATTCCATTTCCAAGGTGTGGTTCAGTGTCTCAGCAAAACAAACACATCAGACGTTTTCATAAAATATCATATCAAGGAGCAGTAAGTTCCCTTTAAGCTGATAGTTCAGTGACCAACTATGTCTAATAATTTATCACACTGATTAAATGCTAATTTTGTCAAATATCGGTTGTTATTTCACTTTGTCTTCAGAAATGTAGTCTAAAAATAGTTTAGAATACCCAAATGGGCTAAAATGCATGGACAGATTACTAATTATTAATATTATTATTATTAATACGCTGCAGCTGCAGCTCTCTGCAGCCTTGGCAGCTCTCAGTCTGTAGCAACTGTAACTTATGTACCATTTTTCAACTTTTAAATAGTTTTCATATCAACTTCCAACTCGTAATTACAACTAGGAATGTTGTATTTTTCTTAAAGCTCCAAAATATCTGACTAGGAGGTAAGTGATGCACAATTATCTGGAAAATACTGACCATTAAGTGTAAATAAATCCAATTTAATGCTACTTTTATCATTCATGCTTTTTTTTTCAACTACAAACCAACTCCGCCTGTCATAAAATTGACCATATTTTGTTAAATCCACGGTTTGATAGTGATACCTTTTGATACAGATTTGGAAGAATTTTAACGTTAGCTTTACTGGCATGAACGCTTACAAGTTGTATTGAGGGGAATCTTTCCTACCTCTTCCTTTCTTCCCATATGAGGTGAACCCAACATATTGTCTTGCAAAGAGAAGCTACAATCTTACGTTGGGAACATTAGCTAATGTTGGTACGTACTTATGTAGCCATACATAGCTACTGAATTGTATCGAACACTGCAAAAAGCACAGTTACACATCAATGCATCAGTGAACACACGGAGCCCGGCTCTTGTAGAGGAGCTCTCAGGATGTTTAAATCATATCTGATGATAGCAAGGTTGCAAGGTCTGATGAAGGTTACAAATGTGAAACTGTACTATTTTTAGATTGTTTTTGATACCTACAGTGTAGTATCTATTGCATAACATTTGCATTGACATTTTAGCCATTTATGTCACATGTATCCAATGTAACTTACAAAAAGTGAAAAAAGTAGAATAAGCTTCAGTTCTAGCCAGGGCTTAATGATATGGACAAAATCAAGTATCATGATATCTTTAACCAAAATACCTCAATATCGATATTGTAACGATATTGTAGGAATGGCTGTTGGTGCTTTGATAAAATATTTAAACACAGGAGATTTTCAGTAAACAATAAATAAAATCAATCAATAAACATAATGTGGATATGATGACCAACATCTAGAGGCAAATAATAGAAAAACTAGTACTGTTGATTAAATTCAGAAAATTACATCCTTCTACGAAACACAGCTTTTCAAACCAGAAAAAGACAAGACTTGTGGTATATCACGATATTAGGATATCTAAAATCCCAGACAATATCTTGTCTCTTATCATGATATTGATAAAATTCAATGTGAGAGGTTTTGCTGAGGTAACTGCTGTCATCTAACTTGTTTACACACACTAAACACGTGTGAGCTATCCAGTACAACCACATTCTTCTACTATTGGCCACTGGCAGCAGCCCAGTACACCTACAGTCTGCTGAGTAAAACCACAGCTCTTTTCACTTTTGGCCACCACAGTTGGGTTTTAACTCAAAGACATTTTCATAATAGTGGCTGGGGTCCAGGAGAATGCTGTTTATTTATTTCTCTGCTCACATTTTCCCAACCAGTCACAAGCCTGAAATGATATCTTAGTTTGGAATGTGGAAAGACTGGATTTGGGTTTTAAAGATGCTATTCTATGTACCCATCAACAAAAGCTTGCTGCAAATTCTTGTGTACTAAAACCCAGAATTGTGGGTCTCTCTTAGCCTCAGTCAAGCAAAACATGCACCAGTGTGGAATCATGCTTTCCAGGGTATTGACGGCTTTCAAGTGACATAGTGCACCCTCTGGCAGCCATATTGGAGGAACAGCAGAATGGTTTCTACATGTAGAACTTAGCTTTCTCAACTTAACTGAGTAGACATGATTGTCCCCAACAATGAAGCCAAAAACACAAAAAACAACAAAAAAAAAAAACCCCACACAAAACAACAAAAGAGTGAGCTACTTATTTTATAACCTGGCTTCTTCTTTTGGCCATATGTTCTCATCAGCATCACAGCTCATAGTCTTTCTGGGAAAAACACGTTTTTACGTCCTCCATCCACTACAGTATTCTGTGTGGGGGGGATATCTGACGTATTGTCTTTGGTTTCTCAATATCTTTTTTGATGTGATTTTTCGCTATATTATATAGTATTTTTATTTGGTACAGTTTCACAAAGTGCATGCTATAGATACGCACACTTTTGGTGGTGGTTGACTTTGAGTGAGAATTCATGGATTTTGAAAACTGGACACATGGAGTGCATCAAAATGTGAAATTTATTAAAAGTTTGGTCTGCTACTGTGTCATTGGGGAACTCTTCATTGAGTAACGATACAGAGCAAGTGACAACCTCAGCACTACAAGTGTTAAAAGTTAGATTTTAAATGCTTGCTATGTTTTAAACTGGCATGACATTTTTGGGGGGAGTGTGAGCCTGGACCTGAGGGTGTGAGTCAAAAGCATTTGAAATTGCGTTAATTGACCAAAAGTGACACTACAACACTTGTTTTTACTTATTAGGCCAAGGGGTGCCTGCATCATTTGTTAGGGCCAACATGTTTATTTCTGTGCTGCTTTTGATTGAGAACTGGTGATTTGCCAACTGACATCGGGTCAATATTAATCTCAACTTGTTAACCTACTTGTTAACCTACAGGTAATGACAGTATCTGATTGGTTAACCACCAATATCTTGTTTTAAACACATCTTATGTGTGCACTAACACATTGTATGTAATAGAAACCAACAGTGGTCACTAGCATGTTAACCAAAGGAAGGCCAACTCTTTTGCATTTGGTGTGATGCACTTTTGGGCTCTATCTCATGCTTTCCAGCTCCCCAAAAAATGGTCAAATCACAAGTTAACAGTTCATTTTAACTACAAAAATTCAGGGTGAACAAACTGAGTATTTCTTAGATATATTCACTCTTGCTGCACTGCTGTGTGTTGCTTTCTGTGGCACTTCAGGAAAATTCGACCCCCACAGCAGTGAGTTAAACCTGAGATATAAAATATAGTTGTTTCAGTTGTCCGATAATTGTTAAGTAATGTTGCTAACACGGTACACATGTACACACACATACACACTACCAATTTAGGTAGCTAAAAGTCTAGCCAGTTAGCTTACAAAGCAATTAGCAAAAATTGTATTTAGTTTAACTGTGGTGGTCAAAACTTTACTGTTTTGACCACATCTGTGACCATGATGGTGTTTAAAATCGAACGTAAAACAATGTACATAATGTAAATTAGTGTTATGGCTTGGGCATTAAATACAAAAATGTTAAAGTGCACAATACAATAAAGTATGTACCTTTAGCCTAGCTCGCTAACAAAGCAAAAAAAAAGAAAAAGAAAAAGAAAAAAAGTTCAGGTTAACTGAGCTGACTCTTTTCAAGCTACATCTTAAGAGTGTTTTAACAGAGACTATAGAACTAAAGGTTAATGTGACAGTTTGTCACACTACATTTTCAGTTATCTCTTTTTGTATCCCTGGTATTATATATTTAGCCATTATTTACACATAGCCAGCTCCTTGAGGAACCTCCATGGTGGCACATTTGTTTGTTATGCAGCTGCAAAACCACTACTAGATGATTTGTGTCTGAACATACTTACTTTTACCAGCATCACACCGTGCTGAGGTGTGAACGCAACTATAAAAATGCCTACACCATTGGATGTGAGCTGAAGAGTGTGAAAAAAAAAAACAAGAACCAACTAAAATTTGCATATCTAATACTGACATTTCCTGTTCATCACGTGCCTTTCGTGAACACCGCTGCAGCTGTAAAAGGGGGATGATTCAGGTTAAATGACTGTAAACGTAAAATCCTCCCCAGGGATGTGGCCACTTAACGTGTTCTTCACTTCATTTGCAATGTGCACTCCGACAGACTAGTCCTTATTCTGTCCCCTTGGTCACAGACAGATGTGTTTTCACAGAGAGAATATTCTGTGAAGAAGCTTGTGTGGCTGCCACTTCCTTCTGAAATATCAGTCACAAGTAAGCGTTCTTGCTCTGTTTCAGTGGACCTGTTTGAGATCAGAGAGATCCGTCCAGGGAGAAACTCCAAGGACTTTGAGCGCTTCAAAGATGGCAAGGACAAACATGATGAAAATACCTGCTTCACAATCTTCTATGGGTCCCAGTTTGTCCTGAACACCCTGAGTCTAGGAGGTGAGGTCTTTATAAGTGGGGACATGGAATTGCATGTGTGGTTTTAATATTCTTGTAACCTTTTGTCAGCTGATTTTTCCACTTTTTGAACTTTTGATGAATAAATATGTCTCATGTCGATTTCTAAGGCTGATACCACTGTTGATACTTTAAATTAAATTCCACGGGAGCTGATATTTTGTGCCAATTTTCAGTATCTGGAGATTTGAATTTTTATTTCAGTAAATCTAATGACACATTCAGGGTTTTGGGGAGAATTGTATTCTTTGTCAGAGTGAAAAAGCATCTGAAACAGCACTTGGAACAGCTCATGGAACAGTCAGCAAACTTATGCATCAGTCTTAGGTTTGATTCCCAACAGAACTTAATGGACACAATGGTCACATTTCTCTGTGAAATGGTTAATGTGGGTGGAAAACTCTACAGTGCGAACAATGTGAATAATCACAGGCCTCGTGCATCTACAGTTTTTTACCCAGACACTGTAGGACTAAGCTAAAAAATATAAATAAATAGGACATCCATGGACATTGGACACAGGACATCTGAGTATTCATTATAGAGCCTTGACAGATTACGGGTGCGTCTGCATCTTTTTATGCACAGATTAAAATGAGTTGATTCGAGCACCTGCTGTAGGACTAAACCATAAAATCATTCATACAACGTCCTTGTCTCAGGTTATGAACTCACAAAAATGTCAGTTTTCCACAGAAGCTAGATCACAGAGGTAATATGGTCAGGTTTTACATATTACTCACAACAAAATGAGATAACATAGGTTTCCATACATACCCTCCCAGTTAAAGTTCTTCACGGAGGCTGTCAGAGACCTGCCGCATAGTACTTACATAAAATTACCCAAAAATATGTATACACATGTTTTGCCAATTTTTAGCTGATTCTGTGGAGGATGCAGACAAATGGCTGACGGGATTGGAACTGCTGAGGCAAGAGACAATGGCAGCCCCGACTCCAGATATAATAGAGAGGTAGACACACACACACACACACACACACACACACTACTGTTAAACCCTGTAATCACTGATCTGAACTCGTACTGTGTTATATTTCTTCCAGCTGGTTGAGAAAGCAGATGTATTCTATCAAACAGACCAAAAAGAACAGGTACAGTGTTCCTCTTCTTCTTGCAGCCTCTTTCACTTCTACACCTTCAATTACATTCCAGTCACTCACATTAGAGCTGCCTTATTGTGATTATGACTATTACAACTTTCTTTATTTCATACTCGTATACACAACTGATGTGAGAACGTGCACACCTCTGCGGAAACTGTGACTCATGCACTTTTGAGGCTCAGATGGCAAAGCTGTGAAATAAAGTAAAATGTTCTAGCGATATTTTGATTAATTCTTTATGCATCTTATCAAATTACCAGTGCATACACTTACAATTAGGGTTGGGAATCGAGAACCGGTTCCTGTAGAGAACCGGTTCCGTGTGTTTCAATTCCATGGAATCGTTTGGCAGTTTATCTAGCGATTCTCTTATCGATTCCAACCAGCACGAATCTCACGTAATTTACGCAAGTTACACACACTCAATTCCAGAAAGCACTTACGTGATTAAGTTACGCCGGTTTAGCACGTGCATTGCAGTTGTAAACAACAATGGCGCCCACCAGGTTCAAAAAATTGATGCTAATCAAACTGTTTGTTCTCCTTTTTCCCCAAATTAGAATCGATAAGAGAATCAATAAAGAATCGAATCGTTAAGCAGTATCGATAATGGAATCGGAATCGTAAAAATCGTATCAATTCCCATCCCTACTTACAATCATATTATTATTATTATTATATTGATGATTTGCATTTCATTAACCATTTATGGCTAATTGTGGGCGTTAATGGGGTGGAAAAAGAAGCTTGGGCACGTGTGCAAAATTACAAGCTGATTGTTTACATGACAGAAAGTACACACACAGTTTTACAGATCACGTAATTTTTTGCCATACACACTACCATAAATGAGACCCATGGTTACTGGCAGTACTCTGGTAAAAGTCTTATTCAGGTAAACTGTTTCCATGAACTTTAGACACCAGGTTTCTCATAATCAGATTATGATATTAACCGGGTTATTCTGGCCCATTGTGGCATTTACTTACCTCTGCCAAAAACTGAGTTTTGAGTACTTGAGTGCCCAATGGAAAGGAACAATCCAGCATAAAGCATTTTAACACAGCTGTTTGCAATGTACCTTGTATTTCTATGTCCATTTTGTGTACGCGAGTGTACTAATGACAGGTGTTACTAATGACATTAATGAGGGTTCAGGTGCATTAACAGAGCCAGGGTCCTGCTATTGTTCATGCTGGCTCACTGGAAAGACTCTGTGGTAACACAACCTGAAGTAATATTATCAGTAACACCTGTGTTGACCTGCTATTTCATTTCAAAATGGCTGCTGTGAAAAAGGTCTATTGTCTGAATAGTAACTATTGTAATAGTACTTTGATACAAAGTAAAAACACATTAAAAGACAAGGCATAAAGAAGTTAACAGCAGCAAAGACACACTCAGAATCCGTCCTCCAGCACTTCCACTACTGACTGTGTGTGTCGTCTCCAGCATCTCCCTGAAGGAGCTGAAGGCCCTCCTCCCCCAGCTCAACTACAAAGCCCCCAGCTCCCGCTGCCTCAAGGAGAAATTCTCGGTACACCACACCTTCTCTTTTCATTTTCTGAATCTATGGCACAATAGTCCTGTTAATGTGTCACTTTCTCCTCTGTACAGTAAAAACAAGGGTTTAACTGATGCCAGTGTATTTCAGCTGAAGCTGCTGGTTGCCAACATTTTGTCATGGTTTTGAGTATCTTTAAATTTGACCATTTTTGTGCCAAATGATTCTTAAAAGTGACAAGGGTGGAAAAGCTTGTAAATATTGTTGAAACTAATTCAGGTTAATGTTTTTACCATAGCCAACCAATGTGGTATTCATCAATCAATCGATCAATTCGACAATAAATATGTGATCAGTCAAACTACATCATATCAGAGATGAACAGTGCTGACTGGACCATGTCTAGTCAATATCGGCAAACCAATATATCGGTTTAACCCTAGCTGACTGATTGTTGGAGTCAGTATGTGTGTTTTCATACATACAGTATTCTGAATGCTAACAAAGTCAAGGTCATATTTGGAAAAAGCTGTTATTTGAACCCTATTGAAACTCATAAAATGTCCTTCAGGGCTGAACTGAACAGAATATTCATAATTTATAATGGAAAAGGAATTTAGACTGTAAAACCAAATTTCAATCAGTATGCTAATGAGGGTATTTGCATGTCTCACGATCCTGGCTAATTACATATCTTATTATATATATTATATACTGATTGCTGCTATTATCAGGTTTCTCATAACATGGGATATGTTTACTTAGGTATTATCAACTTTACTGGACCAGAAGTGTCCACATAATTCCAGCATACAAAGATATCCAAGACATATCAGACACGTTCATACAGTTTGACTGTAGAAACTAGAATGTGTGAATTCTCAAATAATGTATTGAAAACATTTCTGAACTAATACCTGAGTGTTGTTACTCTTCGATAACCTTAACCAAGTCTTAACTAGTGTTTTTCCCACGCTGCTTTCACAGGAGGTGGGAGCAAAGAAGGACCACCTGGACTTTGAACAGTTTCACAAATTGTACAACCTCATAATGTTTGAACAGAAAGATGTGAGTCCAAATGAATCTCATTCAAGTCAACTTCTATTCTGCGGCTCATATATTTGTACAACGTGCTCACTGTGATTATTTTTTTCTCTAAAAAAATTCAGATCCTGGAGGAGTTCAAAAAAGAATCATGTGCTTTCATTATGGGGTGAGCATATAATTTTGTAATAGCTGCTGATGTCTCTGTGGTGTTGGATGTGCTCATGCCGTTAACACTCTTGATCTTAACACACTCGCTGCTTACAGATATTACAATGCAATGAATCTTGATGGAATGATAGTTTGCAAGTGTTTCTGTACTTTGTTGGGGGGGTTGACGGTTTGTTCGGTCTCTTCTGTCTTGCAGGAGCACAGATAAGCCTGATGCATCAGCCGTCCTGCTTCATGACTTCCAGCGATTTCTCCTTTACCAGCAGAAGGTGAGAGAAGCTGCACTGATCAATCAGTAGACCAGACACATGAAGAGTTGTTGTTACTTCACAGGTGAATGTGTGTGCATCTCCTTTTCCTGTTCCTGTATTCCCATCATACAACCAGTCACTCATCCAGTGAATACTTTGATGAGAAATGGTAGAAGACTTTCTCAGGGTGGTAGTATTCCCAATTCCCCAGCGTTGTTTGCCTTCTTGATCATTCACTGTAAAGGTTACAGTGAAGGTGATTTTTGAATGTTGTCTGAATGTCTCTCTCTCTCTCTCTCTCTCTCTCTCTGTCTCTCTCCCCCTTCAGGAGTCATGGGCCAGTGATCTGAACCAGGTCAGAGAGCTGATGACCACCTTCATTGACGATACCATGAGAAAAACAAATGACCCTGAGTTCACTGTCAGCGAGGTATTCTTCTGTCTCCGTGTGTTTGTGTACGCTCTCTGCACTGATGGACAGTGTGATGATGGACTGATGGACATACCCCACTTTGATTTCATCGGCCTAAATCATACTTAAAGATGCTATTATTAGCATTTTTGACATCAGTAAATAGTTGTCAAATTAATTTTGAAACATGAATTACATTGTGTGCCACAGGTTAGTAGCAGGTTGGTGGGAAATCTGTTTGACTGTTTCACTACACAAAACAGAAACAGTTTTACTTTTTATGACTCTGTGCCGGCTGAAATGATTAGATTTTGGTGGTCAAAGGTCAAAGTTCAAGATTGTTGTGACCTCAAGTGCATCTCATTGTTGTGAACGTGATATCTCTGGAATGCCTGGAGGGAATTTCTTCAAGTTTGACACAAATGTCCACTTGGTTCTTGTCTTACAGCAGCAGGTTATCCAGGCTTTGTATGGGAATATACATTAGAAGAGATAAATATATATCTAATTAAAAACAACAACAGCAAATAAAATAAAATAGTTCAATGCAAAGAATATAAAAAAACCTTAGCATACACTAAAATGTAATAAATATATTATTTTCATAATATAATTTTCTTTGTGGCAGTCCCTGATGCCCCTGTGTGGCAGAGACTGCCAGACTTGGTTCGGCCTTATGACATATAATATTTTTTATATAATTTAATCTGTACTTTCCGACTGATGTTCCTTTTGTCTTTTGTGATTCCAGACAATAAATATCAAGCTAGACAACATCAAAACATCAATACATTTGACCAAGGAGATTTGCTTACCATGGTAGATCAGAAAACACGGAGGCATACAACCACGTGACGGTATTTCTAATTTAACTTTTATTTAGATACGGAAATCCCTGTGAAAGCATGAAAAGGGAGAGAGAGAGAGAGAGAGAGAGAGAGGGGCCGACTAAGGATTGAAAGATCAGGAAAATTGATTTTGCTGCTCCTCACTTGGATCAACAAATAGTTTATTCATCAGTTCAGTTGAGCTTTGATAAAGAAACAGG
>OMKZ01040695.1:13178-26905 GCA_900302535.1 Neoniphon sammara | reverse complement strand
AGTGATACTAACATTACAATTTACGCTTTATTGTGGATTCGGATGTAGTTACGCCCTCAATCTTTCCGACTTCACCACAGCAGCAGATGACAGCTTTACACTGCGGATTCAATTGACTGAGATTCAGACACACAGATGTCAAAGTACTTGACTTGGTATGATAGAGAAAAAAAAAGAAAAAAAAATCAAACTGACAGAGAGAAATCAAAGATTTCTCTTTGATTCATACAAAGGTCTCCGTTATGTAACTCACACTCGCACTGAAAAGGCAAACTCTTACTCAGCCTTACACAGTAAATAAATTATAACAAGGATGCATACATAAACAAATAAATAGATAGAGGGATAGATAGGATTCAGCCACTGACGACCATTTCCAGACTTATTCTTGGAGATTCACACCATCTGAATCAAACACACACTGTGGAGTCACAGACTACTCACTACGGGCCCAGTCCACAAGCTGCTACCACTTCAGATTAAGTGGTGTGAAAGAAGCAGAACATTCACCATTCATCGCCTCAGAACAATGTTTCATTCACTCCTCTCTCTTGGCAAGAGGGCAGCCAAAGCGAGGCAGCTGGAGAAACTACACAGCAGTCTCTGGCTTTGGTGCCTTGCTCAGGTGCACTGTGGTGCAGCAGGGCTCAGTGGAACTTATAGAATAAAGTGAGAAAAAGGCAATATCTTTGATTACTGCACTGCAAAAAGAGACAAACACTGGACAGGCTGGTGCAGTGAGTTAAGAGACTGTCCCTGAACTGGAAGACCTGGGTGCACCTGCCCTGCTGAAGTGTCTTTGAGCAAGACACCGAGAGAGCAAACACCAGAGTTTCTCCTTCAGGCATCTATAGTGAGCGCACTGCTGCGAACTTTGCTCTCTCTCATCCAAATTGAACCTTATCAAATGCATTCATATTATCAAAAGCAAACAGGACTTGGTACACTGTATGACCCCCCTTTTTTGCATAATTTCCATTCACCCAAGAAAAGCCTGAAAAACAGGACTTAACACCAATGTAATGTTAGAGCTGGTGTACTTGAGTATCATGGTCCTGTTGTAAAGGGTAATTCTACTCAATAAACCCTCGGGCTGCTCCTGTGACAGTGAATGGAGTTGCGACTTTGTTGATTCATATATTGGCTGCTCAAAATGAGCTTCATATCACTGCCGTGATGGCAGTTATTATGCAGAAAATGCACCTTTATCCCTAAAAAAAACATTGTGATTACTGCCATAGTTACATTTCTGTAGGTCTGGACATCAGAATAACATGCAGGATTAAGGTCAGGACCAACTGCTTGTTGTCTTAGGCATTGGGAGACAGTTACTGTTCGCTACTTTTACAAAACACAAGAAGGTTTTTTGTTTGTTTTTTTTACCCAAGACTATCCACTAAAATAAAGCAGGTGAGACATTAGCAGAAATCCTGGACCACATTATTTCACTTCCAGGTTTAATGATATCACAATCTTCCAACCCAAATGAAACGCAGAGCTGAAACACAGCCACTTTAAAAATAAGAATATTACAACTATAAAAATAACTCAAATCTCAATAAATGATATCGTTAATCCTGGGATATACATGTATAAACTGTCAAAATTAACATTAAAGGGATGAAAATGACAAAATAACGTCAAAAAATGACTCATGATAGCAGCACAGTGCCGCTACCCTCTACGGCAGTTTACTGAGCTCGTACCGCAGGTGTTTCCAAACTCAAGTTTCCAAGTAGACAGGAGACATTTGGTTGACGTCAGCCTTATCTGCAAATTGCACTACATTGCTAACTGGTATGCAGAAAAAGCTGAAAAAAGAAGCTCTGTCATATCTCAGTGGGAACTATGGGAACCCCTTCAGGAAGTATTTTTCTGTGAGCAGCTTACCAGAGACACTTGCAGCAGCCGCACCAGCAGAGGCAGCAGGTGTTGGGTCGGGGCTGTCCAGGGGCCTGGGGGGGGCCCTCGATGTGTGCCGCCTGCCTTTTTCTCATCTCCACTCCACTCAGACTTCGGGGCTACCCACGACACACACACACACACACACACACACACACACACACAAACACACATACACAAGGTAAACACAGTTAACATATAAAGATGCTGCTGTATATTGACCTGCATTTGGTTTTCAAGAAACCCAGATTAGAGCTGAAACACAAAAGGGAATGTGGTCTCTATTAATGATGGGTGATTGGATGATTAAAACTTTCATAGCAGGTGATACAAATTTTTACCCTGATATATAGCAAATCGCAATTTTTGCTTAGAGTCAGTTTTGCTCCCAAACACAAGATGAACAGTCAACTTTCATTTAGACACATCTTTATTGCCAGAATGAAGCTGTAAAAAAAAGATGATAAAACACAGAACAAGTGGGAGCGACATCGATTTTCAGTTAGTGCTGGATGATAAAATGACATCGATAACTATCTCTATTCAATTTTCCAAGAATTTCAAATAAAACTGTCACTGATTGATAGTGATGAAAATTTCATCTTTTTCTTCACTGCTGTCCAATACACACACTTCCTCTGGTCGGACCTGAATGCGGTTAAGGTGCTGAAAAATAAGATGGAGAAGTCGGCAGTATGGCTGTAAATGTTATCGCAATCTTTATGGTTTTTCTTTTCGGTCAAGATATATTTTATTAGGGAGGGAAAGAAAGGATGAAATGGGGTGAGAGAGAGAGAGAAGGAGATGAAGCGAGACAGAGAGTAAGACGGAGGATTCCTTTCCTTGTACGGTACGAGGCTTTTTGGCAGTAAGCCAAGTCTTTTAGTTTGTTTTGACAGACACTACACATGTATTTCAATATGGGTGCAGTCCCAGACAGAAAAACAGTCATACACATCATTTGCGTGGATGCACAGTGTGCAACGCATACACACATTTCCATGCAGCTCTTTCTGCATTCATGTTGTTGCCTCAGAATATGCAACAGCCTGTTCACTGGCAGGAGATGACAGAAAGGAAATGGGAATACAGTACATGCACAGTGAAAATCTGAGAGACAATCTGGTCCATCTTTTTATATTTCTAACCTGTGGTCACACTTAATGCACTGACTGCGTTGCTCTCTGATGGAAGTTCGCTCGTTTCAACGTCCCCGGTTTGCAGCAACATACTGTTGATGCCGTATGTGTGACAGAGGTGTGAGTAAAACATGTCACTTTGCATGTGTCCTGCTGCCATTTCTGTGACGAGACCGTGTCCACTCATCCTGTTTTCCCTCTAGTACAGCAGCTATAGTTGAATAAGTGTCAAGAATCCCTCTGGGTGTAATGAGCAGAGTAAAGCAATCCTTCAAGTGGCGGAAACGAACGAAAATACAGCAATTTGAAACGCACGGCTGACAGTCCAGTGATGGTTGCCCAATCGATACGCAAGGCGAGATGAGACTGGGCAAGAAAAATGCAGATGTTAAAAATAAGAATAACACTTAAAGTCACAATGAAATGAAATTAAGTATGCAAGAGGCTGTTTCATTCTGACTTTTAATCCTTTAACTACTAGAACTACTGTTAAAAATTAGATACAACTACTACTAATAATAATAACTGGATATGTTCTTTGTTCTTTCTTTGACAAATAACAGGAAAATAAAATGGAACAAAAGAAAATGATCTGTATGATCAAAATGAAATGCAGATTTGCCTGTTCTCATGGGCAATACAGATGGTTTGTGACCAAAAAGTGTTGCATTGGCTTTAATCACCACACTGTGCACACGTTCAGCCGCGAGAGTGTTTTTACATTTTTGAACAGCTTTGTTCACTGTACACCTGGAACTCGTCAAAAAGTCATGATTGGTTGCGTATTTTATTTTTGTCCTTTGACCCAAGCGTTCCCGGTTTGTTTCCTTTGTTTATATTGATATTATTTTTTGCCTAACCCCTAACTGCTACCACATCTTTAAAACTACAACAACTGAATTCAGGAAAATGAGGACCATTTAGACCCAAATGACCAAAAAAAAAAAAAAAAAAAAAAAAAAAAAAAAAAAAAAAAAAAAATGACTGACGATGAGAACCATGAAGACTCAACCATCAAATTATGGGCTTATTCCACTTTTTTTGTTTTTATCAGTTGATGCTGAATGGTCCTTGCTGAAATCGCGCCTCCGCAATTTTGATCATTTCAGCTTTAACCCAGTGAGCTCCCAGACTTTTGCTGGCAGTGTCGGGTTCCACAGCGGTTCAGTTTCCCACAGACACATACTGTATTTTGCTTGTTTGGTGCTTGCTTATCTGGAATGTTGACACAAAGCACACTTTGCTCAAATCACTACAGACTGACCATGACATCTGCAGCATTGGACTCATCATTAAGGATTGCCAGCAGCCATTAAGAAAGACCAGTGGGATTTCTAGCCTCACTAGTTGTTTTACGAGGCTAATTCTTCATCCTTTGCCATCAGTATTCAGCGGCGACGGCCAAGTATGCATGAGTCGACATTCCAGACATACTGATAAGCCAACACAAAAGGCAAGAGAATAAAATACAGTATTTTCTTTGGGTGTCTATAAGCAGGGTGCCACTTTTTCCAACTTCTACTTTTCCCTTGCTGTGAATGCTCAGCCTTCCTTTGGCCATCTAGCATTGGCCTACAGCCTACACATTCATACATGTAGTTATTTATATGCTGGCAGGCACTGTTCACATTGTAAGCTACTATGTTTGGATACTATCATTGGCTTTTTGAAAAGAAACTGTTATGGAGTAACCTAAGAGCCTAGGTTCAAAATGTTTCAGTGACCATCAGGAGGCAAAGTGAACATGAATACAGACCTTCAAATTAGTGAAATTCTCAGGTAGATTGATAAAGAAAACACAACGAATTCGGATACATGTAGGCACAACACACATTTTACACTTAAATTATGGCAAGTACAGGCACCTTCAGGAAACACTGACTAGCGATGCTGTCCTCTGCACAGACACACACTCTCCGAGGCGGACTGACAGACATGAAGGGCTGGTGGAACTATCAGTGCGATACAATTCACAATTTAAATGTTGTCAGTGAAATGACCAGAGGCATAAACACCTAACAGATAACTGATAACTCCATATTCCTTTTGAAACGCTTTGCTCCACCCTCGCTGCTATGTAAGAAGCAGCAAGCTGGCATGCCCAAATAAAGCGCACCTATGGATGGAGCTAACTGTGATCCTGTTAGTGAGTGAGTTTCACCTGCAGCTCACAGAGGTGCTTCACATCTCAAAATGCTGAACCCATCAAATGACATTTACAAGCTAAACAACATGTTTCTTTTTTCTGCTAACACTATTGCATTAATTTCACCTTTCCATTCCTGTAGACCGCATTTAAGGAAAAAGGCACCATGGACATGATCTGAAGAAATACCAGCAGTGTGCAGCATCTGAAAACATTTCCTGCTTTTGTTCAATTTAGGTATGAGCTGTGCTGTTTTGGCTAAAATTTTCCTTTAAATATAATTTAGCAATAATTTCATCTGCTACTTCTCCACCACTGTGCCTACCGAATCAAGTCCACTGTACTTAAGCATAGTCTGACCTATCAGCCTCAATTAACACAAATAAACACGCTCCCGACTCCCTAGTCCCAATTTGTCCGCCCTTCTAGACACTATGGATGGTATAGTACTGTGGATGGTACTGTCATCCCCAGGGTTTTCCCTGGCTTTCACAGAGGCTTAGGGGGTTGAAGCTGTCAGTGGGCTGGGCCTCGCAAAGGTAGGAGTGTCAAGTGCCACTTTAACATCACACAGCAACCTTTATGGACAAACGCAGCGCTATCTGAACCCTTTCAGCAGCTCTAAATAAAGAAACCACTCTCCAAGAACTCATACTAATGCCTCCAGCAAGGAAAAAAACAACATATTTATAGCCTAGTATGCTATATTTCATATTTTCCTCCAGGTGGTGGAAAAACACTTGGGTGGGCTTCTTTAGAGCTAAATAGGCAGGAAAAACCCTGATCCTACTGTGCTGTATTGTAAACTGTAAATAGCTTTCTCGCAGACAGTACATGGGCAAACCAAGAGCATGAAACCTACTATAATCCTCTAGGCAGAGGGTGCCAAGACCAGAACCGGCTGCAGCAAGCCCTTTTCTCCTATCAGATAAAGGAGATAATAGTGGATGTGCACCAATGTAGACAATGGGAGAGCACTGCCATTCCCCTGTCATTTTAGGCATTTAAGCTCAATTCTACCAAGGAGCACGGTGTGGAAAATTAATTAACTGCAGTCTTGTAGTTTGGGAGCTGAAAATTATAATTAATGAAACAAAAACTCTTACCTGTAGAGTCATGATTCAAATTAAACTCCTCATCAAACTCTCGCCAACCCAAATAAAAATACCACGCTCGACAAACAGAGAAGTACCAACCGAGGTGCCATCCCCCTGCTTTCCGCTCCACTGTACATACACTGGAAACCCACAGTTTACCACATTGATGATGCATGGCAGGTTGGGCTGAGTCGACCTGCCTGATATGCAAATGCGATCGCCTGACCACTTGAGTGGCCATCAGTTATTCAGAGGCCAGGCAGCATCAGTGGAAAAACAGACTGGATGCAAAACGACGCTGAGGTACGGCTTTGTTCTAAACCCGGAGCAGGAGGCCACATTGACAGGACATGCAAATATGGTGTGGAAATACAAATAAACAGCGAGCAGAGAGAGACAAGAGGGATGAGAAGGGAGAGACTGCGATACGATCTATCATACACACATATATATTACTCTAAAAGGGTTATGGATTTTCTATGAGGGAAGGCAATATGGTATACATTCATGGATGAGAACATGTTTAAGCTTTTAGTACTTCATGTCACTACAACTTCCTGAGCAAACGACTAAGACAGACCGTACTGTGTTCTATGGGAAAGAACTACTTTTGCATATTTTTGCATTACCAATAAAGACCTGGCAAGAGGAAAATTGGAATATCAGTGAATATAGGAATTCTAGGGGGCAATTCAGTCCAAAAGTCCACTGGGCCTCTTCCTCTCTCTTTATCCCATTGATTTAGGAACTGATGTCAGCATGTTCAAATAGGAAATAGAAAATAAAGACAACTGATGCATTTCCGACTTCATTGGTGCCCTCCTGCATTACTGTGAGTGCTCTGTTTCTTCCAAAAATACTTTAAATTTTTTGTTCTTTTCATATTTTTGTCCATTCTCAGCACCTTTCAAGTTTAAGTGAGCATGGCAACTAGGAACAAGAGAGATGTAAAAATAGTCACCCTTTGTTGCAAAGGTAATTTAGTACCAGGGGCTCAACTATTATCATAGAAGATATGATAAGCTGGGCTATATAGGGAGTGTAGCGGCTCCTGATTCCTGCGTGGGCTGGAGTAACCATGCTACTGTATTACTCGACAGTCGTATGGCCTGCAGGAGCCCCGTACTTCCAAAAACTCAGTTGGTTAAGATCTGAGAAAGCTGGTTCATTCTG
This sequence comes from Neoniphon sammara, assembly GCA_900302535.1. Lineage (NCBI taxonomy): Eukaryota > Metazoa > Chordata > Actinopteri > Holocentriformes > Holocentridae > Neoniphon > Neoniphon sammara. The sequence continues at coordinate 19,448 of OMKZ01040695.1, read as the reverse complement.
TCATTAGTGTCAATACATTTTTGACATTTCACAAGACATATTCAGTATAACAGTTCACCCTTTTCATGGTGCAGTTTGTATTTAGGCCATGGTTCAGTTTGCATCACAGTTTGCCTTCGAAAAAGCTCTTTCTTTTTAATTGAAGTATATACCAAAACTATAACACAAAAATCTGAAAGGGGCTTTTAGGGCAAAGTCAGCTATGAGGCCTAATGTTATAAATAATCAAAGCAGTGTTGAATGTTTTAGATTACAAATGTGTTCAATGTAATTTTCCATTGTGCTCAAAAGAAAGCTTCCTGTGCAAAAACTGTGGTGGAAAAAAAAAAAATCACTGTTACCCACACATGCACGCCCCAGTGAACCAACGACTGCTGAATCACAGTTTTAGATTTTAGTACAAAATTGTTAAACCCCTAATATTCGGTGGTTCGGCTGGATAGTGCATGGCCTTTTTGGTGATGAGGCATTTTGCATTTCTGCAAAGATAACATATAACAGATGTAAAGGAAAAGTTCACCCAAAAGAGAAAAAAGGTATTTTCATATTTACCCCTAGCACAAGCTATCCATCCGCAGAGTGATTTGGCGAGGTTTCCAGTCTGTCTCACTTCACCCTAGTACAGCGGCACTGGATGGGTTTTCTTTTGTGGAGCTCAAACCGTCACTATACTATTCATAAGTGAAAAATTCAACAGCAACAGTTCTTTCTGCACCAAGCCCACAAACATAAATTAGAGGTAGACAGATACAGTCTGCCGGTGTCCTCGGCATGAAATAATTCCCAAAGAAACTCTTCACCCCCAAGGGCTGTGGATTACTGTATGTCAGGTATTTGTGTCATTGTTTTTGGAAAGAGCTGTTACTGATAAGTTTTTCACATTAAAATTTGACATTTTGAGCTCAAAAAATGAATATCCATGCAGCTCTATTGTATCAGGGTACCAGGACACAGATGAGATCACGACAGACTGGAAACCTCACCAAATTCACACAGAAACAATTTGGATAGATGGACCGCTCAAGGGCTACATGGGAAAATATCGTGTTTTGTATTTTGTGTGAAGTGTTCCTTTAGACAAACTTTCTTCTTCATTTTCTGCATGCAACAAATGGCAGAGATACAGTTTCAGGCAAAATTGAAGATTTATAGATCTCTTTAGAATACTAAGCATAACAGTGTCTAGTTGGTAAACCAACTCAATCATACTGGACATAAATCAGACTTACCATGAGAATTAGTGAGTTCCTATAGACAGGTCAGACAGAGCAGTCATGATGCTGAGGTAATAGGTTGCTGGACGATAGCAGGCTGGTTGACGGACTGACTGACTGGCGGACTGTCTGAGCGTCTGTTTGGCTAACTGACTGGCTGTTTGGCTTGTTGGAGGTGCAGGGCGAGGCGAGGAGGTTTGTTTCACTACAGGGGACAGGCGTTACTGGTTTCACCATCCCTGACCAACTGGCATAGAAAGGGACAGGAGAGCGGAGGCGAAATGCAACTAATTCCTCTCTTTTATTTCTTTAACGCACTTGCTCCTTTCGTTTCTCTCACCGTCACTTCCTAGGCTTCCACGGATCTCAGGGAGGGCTCGGTGAACGGGTCATTTAGAGACTGGAGGGTAAAGGGAGCAGTAAAAGCACAGCATCTGAAAGACAGGGCAAACGAAAAACAAGACTTCAGTCAGAATCGGCATCAGAAATCACTTCATTTGCCAAGCAGATACAGTAACCTCTCTTGGTGTCACTGGTGCACAGATATATCATCTACTAACATAATGACATAAATACATACTGGCAGATGGTGTTGGGTAGGGCTGGCCGATATATCAATATAATATCAATATCGTGATATAAGACTAGATATCAATTTTGGACACTGCAGTACTGTGATATGCATAAGCATTGTCTTTTCCTGCTTTTAAAGGCTGCATTACAGTAAATGGATGCAGTTTTCTGGACTTATTAGACTGTTCACTGGCCATATTATCCACAATACAAATGACTGGTAATCAAAAATCTTGTCTGTGTACATAGCTTATGAAAGCACCAGCAGTCATCGCTACAACATTGTCACAATACTGATACTGAGGTATTCCACCAAAGATGTCCTGATAGCTGATTTAGTCCATATCGCCCAGCCTTAGTACAGGGAGATCAGAATGTAAAATTCAGTACGAGGGGACAGTCCAGAACATACAGTGGATAGCAGACTTCACATATTACTCTGCATATAAATTATTCAGTGTACTATCACTTCATATATGTCCTCTGTCCGTTTTGCTGAACAGTGTGCAGCACTTGGTGCCTGTTGTGGAGCTTCACTGTACTCTAGGGATGTGATCAGGACAAGATGGATTTAAAACAAAGTCAGGAAATAATGAGCGAACAAGACTCTATGAGAAAAGGGTGGGAGGAGCATTATATCAGGAAATACTCCTGACAGATTAGGAAAATTAACATCTCTGATCCTGTGGCTGAGGCTGTCATCATCATTACTTTCAATTTTAACGTCTGAACACCCACCATGAATAGGAATTGGCCTATCAACTTGGTGCCGCGACACAAAGGTCCGGCTCAGACGGATGACATTTGTTCTATGCTGTCCCTGATGAGAATGGACTAAGTGCATAAAGATGATAGCCTCCAAGGTTGATCTCACCACTGTTTCACTGCAGAGCCCTTCCCTCAGTGAGGACTCAGCATCAATATCTCCTTGCCAGTTTGGACTGGTTTGGAAACCAAGGTTTTCCTTGCATATTATAAGCATACGAAGAGAGTTTTCAGCCTCTTGTTCCCAGGCAAAACACGCTATGCAAGCACCTTTAGCACATGCACTTCTTCAAAAGCCAGAGAAATCTTTAGGTGTTAGGGATACTATGGCAAAACTAAATTAATTCAATGTATAATAGAAGGGCAACTTCCTTAATCTGTTATGATATTTACTAAGACTGAGCCATAAATTGGTTTATGATTCAACAATGTTGTGATTATGAAAATGCTACTTGAAAGCTGATCATGTTTTACCAAAAGGATAGTCATACTAACCTCCTTAACTCAACTTTTCAATTTCAATGAAACCATTGCCAATAATATAATTGCTTGTCTTGGGGGATCATTTTAAGTTCTGCCTAGTAACTCTGCCTTTCTAGTCAATTGACTACTGTAGACTTTCGGACAGGAGCACACTGATTTAATTTAAAACTAACTTCGCTGAATACAGTAGGCTACTACTCCATACACCACAAGCGATTAGTATCATTTCCAAAGATACTGATATGACGCCGGGCAGTCATGGGAATCTAACTTCAATGAAGAGCAAAAGATGAATGAATCCATTGACAAGTCGTGGCTACATAACCTGGATCCACTGGCTCAACACAAGTCCATCCATAAGGAACAGCAATTTGGGTGCTCTGTCAGCTGTGGACTGCATGTTACTGTTCCTGTGCATAGCAGAGGGAGGAAAGGCTACAATAACTCAAGGCGCCGGCAAAATGAACTTTTAAGTGAAGTAAGTTAGTTGGACAGTTTGTGATGGATGCATGAAGTATATTGTTGCAGCACCGACTCTGTTGCATCTGCCTGGAGGCCTGTACATATCTTTGGATAAGAAGCAGGCTGCCTCATCGGGTCCTGCTCAGCCCTGTGTGTAACGTTACTAGCTCTGCTGCTTAGCTGCTGGTTTGAGTGTTTTGCATGGTTTCTCTTGCAGCTGTCCGAAGCATCTGAGCTCCAGTCACTGCAGGTAAAGCTAACTAGCGAGGAGATGCCCTCCCTGCAGACACCGGGAAATGATAACGCAATTAGGGAAAGGGCTGCACACTGTTGACTATCGCAACGAAAATGTTCAGAAATCAAACACCACCCACTTCCTTCTTGCTAGCTTAGCCAAGAGCCCGAGATCCGCTATCTCTCGCAGCGAGAGGAGGCGGTGGCAGCTGAGCAGGAGCTAGCACCATGCTAACGTCAGCTAGCCAGCCGCAGCTAGCGAGCTTGTATGGAGCATTTGCGCAGAATAATCATCATCTTACCCCTTTATTTTAGGCTGTCAGTGTCCTAGGGTGATAGGTTTGAATAAGCGATGCTCCGATGATTGTTTAATGACATCGTAAATGGGAATCCTGCGGTGTAATGTCCATCGCTGCTGTTTTTCTGCCATCCGCCCAACTTCAGCACCGAACGCCGCCGAGCCCCTGGATGCACTGCGCAGGCGCGCTGCCACAGCTGGTCGGGGCTGCAGTGAGAAGATGCACTGCTGTGCCCCTACACTCTGTAATGCACACAAGATCACATTGCATCTTCGCTGAACCCCGACAAAACGAACGGCAGCGCTCTAAAATGAAACATACCAATTTAAAGACAGTGCTATGATAAGTCTTTTTCTAATATTTATAAAATACAGATGACTGCAAAACAGCAATGTTTTTCAAGAAAAGATAAGATATCCAGTGCCTTACGAAAAAGACCCATAGCAACCTTACAATAAATTGTAGAAGGGCATTATACATACTATCGGAGATGTGTAAATCCGTAAACGGGAATGATAATGTCACTTAAAAACTCACTACCTCAGACATACTATAAGCTCATGTAAGGCTAATATTGAAATATTATAGAGATATTTTGTTAGGGCATTTTGCAAACAGTGATTTTACAGTGGTCACTGATTTCAACAATACTGCAGAATTTCACTGTTGTGTCAACATTTTGTAAGAGGAGCTATCACCCTTTTTCAGAACTCGATGTCTGACGTAGCAGCGTCACTCTTCATATGTGGCCTCGCAGAAATCAGTGGAAAACTGTTATAATGTTCCTGTAGGGGCTTATAGTGTAGCCTGTAGTATTCAACAACGAATCTACATCAGTCTTATCATAGGTTGCCTGATGGTATTACCTCCGATAGTATCATAACAATTTCCCCGTAGTACAGCAGCCTACAGCTAACTAATATACTATATTAGTTTGCTACTGTATTTATATAATAAATTTATTATAGGATCTTGGCAAATGTCATCAGAGAACTGTAAGCCTTTTCTTTTTACTTGCACTGTCTCTTCAAACAGCTTAAAAAGTTTTGCACAGGGCCTAAAATATCAATGGATTGTTTTCTAACCTCTTTCAACATGACTGTTACATAATTGCTACATAGGCGCCATACCCTCCAGTGCTTTGGATCGCTATATGAAGAAAGCTGAAATCAGTGTGAGACCAGGCCTGTTTCATAGAGTAGACAAGGTTTAGGCGAAATAAGGAACCACAGAGACAGATCACAAAGACAGCTTTGTCTTGTCTGTCTTCAGTTGGCAATACATTTGTCCCAGGTCAAGCTGCGAGCTTTGTAAACGAGTTTTTGGTTAAATTGTGCATTTAATGCAATAAGTTGTAATTCAAATAATGTATATTAATAATAAATAGAACTACAGAGTAACTTTAGGGCTAACCCTAACCCTTTTATAGAGTAACTTTTTGAGTATGCATCAATATGACTCAAGTCATATTTACCCATACTCAAAAAGTTCTGTCATGTAAAAGATTGATAAATCTAGTCACAGCGTTAAACTTTCTGCTGCTTAAAAGTTTCCTAATCATCCATTCATCCATCATTCCATCATTCCATTCATACATTCATTCGTTCATTCATTCATCTAGGTTACACCGCAGGAGAAATTGCTTACGCAAGATTAAGATTGAACCCAACAGAACAAAACAAGGCAGAGCAGATCAGAAGAGAACACAGTAGTAAAACACAGTGGGGCAGAGCAAAAACTCAGCAAAACATAACACACTCAACAGTTTATGACAAGAAATAAAATTAATCAAATGAGTCATTTTGTGGCTCTTGCGGAGAAATTAAAATTAAAAGGGAAACAAACAAGGCCCCCAGACAGAGCAGAATAGAATAGAATAAAATAGAGTTGAATAGAATAGAATTTCTTCTGTTCCCAGTTGCCTCACAGCTATAAACACTGAGGTGAACTGCATGCTTAGGTGAATACTGGACTGTATCTCTTAAGAGCGGTGCAATGTATCTTGTTCCACCTATTCAATAACAGTGACATTTTCAAAAAAAAAAAAAAATACAGCCTTTCTTACTGAATGTTTGAATTAGTGAATCACTCTTTTGTTTATTTCTTCTTTCTTCATGTCACACAAACGAATCTCTCAAAGTGCTGTGTGAGAAAGCATCTTCTCCAGTGGAGCTGCTCACGGCAAAGGCAATTATTTTCCTACCTGTACCACTAGGGGGCACCAAAACTCTGCTCGCTCT